>CAIGRN010076632.1:0-17111 GCA_903798345.1 Fraxinus anomala
AGAGGAGGCTATAGAAGAAAAGAGATTCAACAGCTCAAATCTTTATCAAAATTCACCAACAAAACACATTCCAGTCTATGTACAAACTAATACCTAAAACGAAAATTCTCAAGACAAAGCTCTAGAGCAATGGAATTAAAAAATAAAGAATTGAACACTAAAGATTAAACATGTTAAAGGATAGAATCTCATATCGAATAAAGATGTAAACATGAACCAACTTATAAAGGATTGTGTTACTCTTCTTAATAATGTTGACCTTTTAAGATGAACCCCCAAACCAAAGAAAGTCTATCAATCAATTGAGAGGAATATCAATGAGAGAGTCCTAATTTCCAAACACAAACTATCGGCCTCCAAAAAGAGTCTTACCAATTCTCTTCTTCTATATTAGTATAAATAACATTATTAGCAGTAGTACCCAATCCCTACAATTCCTCCATACTCGCATGGCTATTCCTAATCATAATTCAACCACTCATCTTCTCACCAGAATAAACCGACTTAAACTCTCCTCCCAATTTCCCATAAAGGCTCCCACTTTTCGACCCTACCGACGGTGTCAATGACTTCTCTGCCACCAGAGGCAGTATTGATGCCGATTCTGGTTCTCCTTCTACAAATCAAACGAAAAATTCGACACAGATTGAGGCAAGCAAACCATAAATTAGGGAAATGAAGTAGAGTATTAAAATTACAAAGAACGCCAATAATATAAGAGCAAAGGCCTGCACATAAGATGCTAATATGTTTCCATCTTACAGAATCATAGGAAAAAAAAATAGCTTTAACAACATCCTTTCGAGCCTATTTTTTTCATTGCAATTATGGCCGACTAACTTGAATTTATCTGAGACTATATGCAATGAAGATGGTAGATTATAGCTATAAAAACGTTGGCATTAAGGAACATTCAATGGCTCAGCCTCAACATCTCTTTCCTTCAACATAGCCGATCTTCTGACTCTGTCGCCAAATAAATAAATAAATGAATAAAAGAAACAATATTCAGAAAATAGAAGTTAGTTCTCATATGCCAATTGCAAACAGTACAATGAAAACATAGTTGGTTTAGGGAATGCATTGACCTTCAAACACAATCCAAAAAAATTAAGACCTAGCAACTGCATGTTCATAATGCGATAACTATAATAACATTACGAATCAGATAAGGCAGATATTGGAGATTCTCATATTGATGAAAACCAAATGTTCAGATTTTTTCTAAGGTAAAGGATTTAAAAATGAGAAATAAGAATTCAAGAAAAAACGTACACAAGAGTAAACATATACACAGAATTGCAACCTCCATCACAATCCTGTGCCACCTTGGTAGGGTAAATGTTGATAGAACCTCGGCATGACAAGACCTAGTTTATTAGATGACAAATTAGTACACGCATAAAGGAAAGTTGAATACATAAACCTAACAAACCTAATAAGGAGTCCACTTATCACCCCAAACACAAGCCTATAATTAATGAACGCCCACTTTAACCTACAAGAATATAATACGATACCCAATCAATGTGTTTACATAAATACCTAACAAACCTAATAAGCAATCCACTTATCACTCTAAAAACAAGCCTACAATTAATGAACACCCACTTTAACCTACAAGAATATAATACGATACCCAATCAATGTGTTAATCTACAGCATTGACTACAACATTTGTCGATGGCGGACAGATAAAGGCTGAATACGGCAATTGGTGTGTGATGGTTTGACTGGCATTGTAACCCTTCATGAAAGGACATGTTTAGTACCTGAATCCAATTACACAAATTAACATAACATACTATCCAAACGATGTTGTGAATATGATAATGGCGTCGACATAGAACATTGTGGTAGTTGTGATGCTTGGACATCAATTGCTCCCTCTTCTATATTAGTATGCCTAGTTGTAGGCCTCTTTCTGTTGCTTGACGATGAGGTGGCCTGCATGTTCGACAAATAAAATGATTATTTGGTTTTAAATTCTCCATTAAATAAGATGCTAATAGCCAAAAATATCTTTACTATCTTTGCATTGGACTCCAATAGGCTTTTCCTCTTAACTTTCCTTGGTGCGCCCTTTCTGTTAGACGATAACGGATCTAATATGCTCACGCTGCTACTACGATGCTGCGAATGGACAGTGCTTCCAACACTTGACTTCGTCATCCGTAAAGCTTTTACTTGCGATTTTATCCACTCCGTGATAGTACGTGTCCATCCTTCGTCATCTGCTGCGAGGTCCGCCACCTCTGAAAAAGACTGACACATATTGTCGTATCTTAACTGTGTAGGAGTACTTCTCAATCCATCGTAATTCATTGCGACTCTCATGTGTGCTTTACTAACATCTCTCGTCCAGCTCCTTATTATATACCTTTCAGGCATTGCCGTGATGCTGTTACGGATCAAGATTACGATCGCATGTCTACAGATGATTCCTCGAAATTCGAATAGATGGCACCTACAAATCAATTCACATGTATCCTTCCAAAATATTTTTTTCTTCTGTTGCTCGTGAAATACGACATGTTCACGAACCTCGTAACTCAACCAAAAATAGTCCTGTTGCTCGTGAAATACGACATGTTCACGAACCTCGTAACTCAACCAAAAATAGTCATAGTTATTTTCAGATACGACGTCGCAATATACCTTCCCGGTGAACTCCTGTTGAACTTCTTTGAACTTCGAAATGGTATTAACTGCTTGAAATTGCTTTTCCATTTCAAAAGTTGTTGTACATGGCACCATTTTAGAGTATGACTTGAAATTAGTTTGAAACTCCTTCTCAACCTTATTTCTTAGTGCTCTTTCATGCTGCTCGACAAACTGCCTCAACGAGGTCTTCGAATGCATATACCCATTGAAAAATGCATTCATACTCTCAGTTCGTTGTGTCGTTGACATGCCAGCCCAGAACGTGGTTTTAAAAAAAAAGCCGCCCAATTACCTCTATTCTCATACAATCCTGATAACCAATCATTATCATGTAAGTTATACGTATTGAGCATGAACTTCCAGCATTCTTCGAATTCTTCAACATTATCCGAATCATATACCAATCCATGTATAGCAGAAAATATCGAGCTTTTATGCACGTGGTATCCAAACGTTTCTGGAAACTTTTTCATAATATGCCACAAACACCATCTATGCTTTGTGTTTGGAAATACAATTTCAATTGCATTTTGCATTGTCCAGTCTTTCAGTAATGATTCCATTAGGAGTTTCACCATGCATACACTCAAGCTATGTTATGAACAACCACACAAAAGTCTATGTGTCCTCATTCGATAACAAATCTAGCAATGTAGATTGTCCATGATGATTCACGCCAACAAAAGGGACGAAGGGCATGTCGTACTTATTAGTGAGATACATAGTATCAAAAGTGACAACATCACCGGACTCCTTGTAAGATTGCCTACATCTGTTATCTTCCCAAAAAAAATTCTTTAGTCGTGATTCATCGTCTAAGTCCATACTAAAGTAAAATCTCGAGCACCGTGCTTGCATCTTTGAAAGTACGCATGTATTGCGATGACATCTCCTTCTCCAAGGCGTAATCGTCTCACTTGTTCAATGTAATTCCGATAATATTTTTTCCACAAAATTCGTATTCTCATATCCACCTACTTCCACAACTGTGGAGTTGTAACTTTTGTGCAAGGGGATTCCTCCCATATCATTCACTTCAAGCTTTCATCTCACACTTGCACTCAATTTCCGATTGCATCAATACAGCAATATGTTCTAGGAAGGACTTGTTTTATGACTGTGGTCGAGGTATACTTTATTAATTCTCCATCTTCTAAGACTATCTAAAGATGCAGATATTCTTGTTTTACAGTTTGTCTGACTTGTTGGTTGTGACTTTAAGGAGCCGCGTGTAGCATATGTTCTTTGACCTTCACGACCGCATGTGAACATCACATACCTCATAACTCCATCGTCCCCTTGTTTCAAATTCATTTTCCTCACTGGGAAGCCTACGGCGTAAGCATATCTTTTGTGGAAGTCCAACATTTCATTCTCATCGGTAAACATCATACCCACCTTAGGCACAGTCACAACATCTCCTCCTACATTTTCATTGTCCAATATGTTCAAATTGTTCACAATGTTCTCGTTATCACAGTCCAACAACAATTCATGATTCTCATCTTCTATAATTTCTTTTCCTGAATATAACAATGAGTGACATATAAATGATTAGTACTCGTTAATCCCTCAAAATATGTAAATAAAAAGTTATTTTACTATTTATAAACAATTTATAAAACATAAGCCAAACGATGGCTAAAGTGATGAATAAAATATTTATCTGAAATTTGTCCTCAATAATTTCTCTAACGTGAAAGTGAAATAAAACCAAAATTAACCTAAGGAAATGAATTATGTTAAAGCTTTGATATACCATATCAAACTAATCTTTTCAAAAATTACAACTCTTAAAAGACAAAAAACTAAGACTAATTATCCGTCATATTTTTGGTTTCAACTGATATTTTTCTTCAAACATATAGATTTATACGCCAGTTAAGTTATAAAAAATGAACTACCACAGACTAGTTGCTAGACCTTACAAATTTGCTATGGGTAACAGGCAAACAATGATAAAATACGAAATCCAGTAACCACTTAAGAATAAATGAGTGGCAGAAAGCAATGTATTAGCTAACCAATTTATAACCCAAGAAGGAAAATACATTTGTCTGCCATTCGGGGTTAATGCAGCTTTCGGAATTGTTGATAAAAATGGCTTCGTTGTCGGGAACAATTTGGTCGGCTTTCATGTTTACAAACTGGAGTTGCACGCCGATCGGTTAACCAGATTTTTGTAGGAGATGGATGGGTTTTGAGACTCGAGGGAAAAGTTTGGGGGAAATTGTGTGAATGGCTTTCCCTTCTCGATTTTTGTTTTAACATCTTTTCATTTTTTTTTAAACTCTTACCACATTATTTAATTTTGAAACCCTGTACCATCTCTATCCATTTTTCCTGTGCTCATAGCTTTACTCTTAGGACTTTGCTTAGGGGCTGTTGCAACTTTGTCCCTAAGGATGAGAATCAGTCACTCACAACCTTGCATCATTTGCTACTTTTCATTCTTTGATTTTTTTGGTTCGATTATAATCCGATGTATATTGTGCTTTAAGTTCCCCATGTAACCCGAAAACCAAATTACTATGAAATTACAACTATTTTGAAAATATGAAAAATAAAAATAAATACTATAACTTATTCTACCTTCAAAATAAGTTCTTTGAAAGAGCTAAATAGATAGAAAATATTGTTAATAACTTATAATTTGACTAAATTAAGTTTTACAATACTGTAATAAAATTATCAAAATAGTGGAAGAATTCTTTTGGAGACTATGGTTTTGAAAATTTTATGTTATATGACAAATTATATTTTGATCCATTTCAGTTCAAGTAAAATAGAAAATGAATGGAATACTGATATTACACATTTAAATTGCCAAGACACAAAACATACTAAAAACAGTATCCATTAGTTTATTTAACAATTTAAATACATATTTCAAAATTAAATTATCTTTCGTAAAATAACAAATCGTTAAGATATCTGTTCCCATCACTTGAAATTTTTATTTTACTAATAAATAAACACAAAACAAGGAAGCAAAAGGCAGCTGAGCAAATTATAGATTATAAAATAACAATTAAGAATCAATAAGCTGATATCACAAAGAAGTTGTTCAACAGCTAATGACTCGAGTTTTTTGAAATAAGTTGACAGTAAATAACAGCAAAACAGTAGAAAATTTCTGAAGACAAAATCACAATTTGCACTCGGAACCACTCCACACGCTTGAGTTACAACATTAACAAAATTCATAGGCAGAAGAACAAAACTGAAATGAGTTGGGAGGGCAAGAGAAGCATCAAAGAGCCTATCGTCTCCTCATTCCACGCCCACGTCCACGAAAAGCAGCTCCACCACGCCCTCTGCCGCCCATAGCGCTTGCAGCAGCTTCTCCTTGGGCACTCTCGGACTGTATTGATCAAAATGGCAGAGGCAACAAGAGTTCACATAAATGTACAAGGAACGCTATTACTAGAAGTGAAAAGTGTGCTTAGAAGATAATCTTATAACTACAGAGAGATTGAGATGTAAGATTTCACACTAATTTAGAAAAAGAAACCAAGAATAGTAAATACACTCATCTTTCATTTTCCTTTGATTGGATAGAAGAATATATTTCAGCAGGTACCCTTTTCGTCCCAAGCCCAATAATTAAAGGCATGAATTTACCATAATAATATGGTTTTGTCAAATCATAGATGTACTTCTACACCTTAGCTTCGTATTGTAAAGGAATAGTACTATTAAAGTCATCAGCACAAAAAAGTATACCTTTGGGTTTTTTACGGTTTCATCAACGCTTAAGACAAGGCAAGCTGCTTCCGTTGCAGCATTTATTGCATTTATCTGTGAAGAGAACCGAGTTTGTTAAATGCAAACATCTGATAATCAACAATGCCACATAAAACTGCAGGGGATAAGATGGTACCTTCACGACTGCCGGCTCCCAGACAAAGTTGGCAAATGAATCAGCAATTCCACCAGTGTTGATATCTACACCATAAGGTGCACCCTCACCTGTTTACATAAAACTAACATGTAAGAAATCAAAAGATCGCCATAAAAGCACCTAAAATAGCATATGAATTACATGGATGGGAGGACAAAGCAGTTCATTGACCTAAACCAAAAGAACCATACAGCGAAATATTTACTCATATGAAATATTCAAAATGGGTGCTAACCGGATGGAAGAGCATGTTTCTGTCTCAGTTTGTTCAAAACGTCAGTTGCATCAAAACCAGCATTGTCACATAGTTGTCGTGGAATAACCTGCAACAAGGTGGTGAACAACCTTATATCATACAAATCTATAAAGTGCTAAATGCACAATCATATCAGCCCTCGTTAGATAACAGGAAAAAAAAAACGTATGCTGCTATATTACAAAGGAGGACCACTGAACTGTATATATACACAAAAAAGGACCACACATTCTCCAAAAAATCACTATTGCAAAATCTCCCAAAAAAATAAGGCTCAAATAATTCCTAAATATAACTGAGTTCCTCTCTTCCATCAGACCAATAACTCCAATAAATAAATTGGCAAACCAATCAGCTTAAATGATCAGTAGAACCCCAAAACACTTGAACTAACATAAAATGGTAAAGTATTAGATATAGCCCGTGTCTGGGACTGCTTATTCTCCGATTTTTAGCCATTTTTCGACCGTTGTACAGTGCAAAATTAAGTGTACATGGGTCCCATACCAGCCACCTATATTGATTGCCTCAGTTGATTGATTACCCAGCAATTTAAGTAGACAACAAAATGACCTATGTGCCCTTTTAGCATCTCATTAACTTTTCTTGAGGGGCATTTCCAGAAATTCAAACATCAAAAAAGACGCTGCTTCTAATTTGTCCGACAAGTTGAAAAATAAAAATTGGGGTTCAAATTCTACAGTACCAGGACCCGATTGTCTTTTAAAAAAAAAATCTATTTTCTCATTTCGAACTCAGTCGGGCATAATTGATTTTCAGATACAATTCACTCAAAATCTTTTTATATACTACTTAGTAACATGATATTAATTTATAGGAGTCCTCATTTCCAATTAGACGCTGCTTCTAATTTGACTGACAAGTTGAAAAAAAAAATTGGGGTTCAAAATTCTACAGTATCAGGACCCGATTGCCTTCTCAAAAAAATCTATTTTCTCATTGTGGTCTCAGACGGGCAAAATTGATTTTCAGATACAATTTACTCAAAATCTTTTTATGTACTACTTAGTAACATGATATTAATTTATAGGAGTCCTCATTTCCAATTAGACACCCACAAAAACCATGCATACAAGTTCCTAGAGAAAAAGTAAAAAGTTTGCAATATCTACCTCAAGTGCTTTTGCATAAGAGTTTATGAAGAGCTGAGATTTCCCTGCTATTGTGCGTGCATGCTGCCTTAAATATCGACTTATCTCCATCTGCATGCCAAACATCTTAATTAAACATGCTCAAATACACGAATATATTTTACAAGGAGGTGCAGGTTTCCATACATCAATAGCACCGCCACCGGCAACTACAGTAGAATTTTTCAGAGCCCTCCTAACAATCATAATTGCGTCATGCAAACTTCTTTCAGCCTCTTCAATGAACTGACAAGGTAATGATAAACAAAGTTCAATACTGACATTCAAATAATGCAACAACATGCACGGCATGATAATTACACACCTGATCTGCTCCACCACGAAGAACAATAGTAGCAGTCAGACCTGATGGGCATCCACTAAATATATTGAACCGTTCATTTCCTACTTGTTTCTCTTCAAAAAGCTCACAAGATCCAAGAACCTATTTAGTAGAAAAAAATACCAGCCTCGATCAGTAGAAAGAACAAATCATCTACTAGAAAGAAAAAAGCTAACTTCAAACCGTTTCCTACGTATCTCCATTTGTCAATTTAAATTAGATCAAAAAGATCAGAGAGTGACCTCATCAATGATATTATTCACAGTTGTCTGCACAGCTCCACCAGTAGCAGCTGCAACCCGCTGCAGATCTTCTTCAGCCACACGACCCGCACAAAATATATCTCGATCTGCAAAATACTGCACAGATAACAAAATAAGAAAAAAAAAATTCCTGTGAAAGCCAAAAGTCAATAGCTGAAATAGATCAAAATACTGTTAGCCATGCTCTAATGTTCAGCAGCAATGCTTACCCTCTGCTATAAATACTGTAAAAATTAATTCCAATAACATTACAAATTCTAAAATCAATATATTGCCCCTGTTTGAGCCCTGACATTTGAGAATAGATTTTGTAAAAAAGTGGATTTTTTGGAGAATACGGTTAAAAAGTATGGAAAAGTTTTGGGTTTTAGTTAAAATAAAAATTATTTTATTAGGAGAATGTGTGTTTGAAAATGAGTTCGGGGAAATGAGTTTTAAAGAATGGGGCTCAAACAGGGGCATTATAAAACTTGATATGACACTGTTCTCCAACTCACTTCCACCTAAGGACTCCTATTATTAACAGCTCACTGGAAAGAATTACCATGACTCATCATAGTTGAAGTCGAAAATAACTGCTATATAAGAGTTGAATACTGATGAGTTGCATATATGCATCATAACCCCCACACAAAACTACCCATTGTTTTTCAATTTAATAAAGATGAGAAGCCAGCCATGTAATTCTTCAACGAGTTCCAAGAAATTGCTTAAATTGTGCTTTTCTTTGAAAATAGTATATGAAAATCAACAAGTCAGAACCTGTGTGCCCAGATCACCAATAGCAAGTCGTGACAGAACAACTTTGGCTCCACTTTTTACACATTTATCCAACTTGTCGTAAATAATATTCCATTCTGCATCAACAATTGATTGATACTGTAATGGATCAGACAGCCTGTGCAGACAATAAATTGCAAGGAAGGTAAGTCTCTCTCAAAGTTACCGTGAATAAAACTGCAAGAGATAGATGAATCTAAATGAGGGCTAAAAATTTAACCTTATCTCTGCATTTTCTTTCTCGGATTTTAATTCCAACTCTATATTCAGCAAAAGTATTTTGGGATTCACAAATTTCTTTGGTTGCTGTTCAAAACCAGCATACGAGAATGTCTTTTTGAAGGCAACGCCATTTACAAGAAAAGAGTCCCTCATGTTACCTCCAGGAACCTAAAAGATTAAATAAGTATGAAAATATATATACATAGAGAATCACGGTGGGAGTACAAAGTAAAGAGGGGAGAAGATTCATGATCTTCTATGAAAAACTCCATTTGACAGAAAATTCTGAAGATTAGAAATGGGTTTGTAAGAGACTATATTGGATGTGGCAAATATAGAATATCGATCAACACTTCCAACTATGCAAAATTTGGTTTAAAACCCCTGTAACCACCAACATAGATCCAAAAATTCAACTATTAGCCCAGAAGCAGATAAGAAAAGAATACATATAACAAAAGCAACCACTTGTCTAGAATTTAGGGCAAATATATCAAACATACAATCTCCACTAGTTCTAAACAATAATAACAAAACCATAAATCACAGCCCTTGTTTGGTCCCCACTATTTCCAAAATACATTTTTCTCTCTTATTTTCAACCACGCATTCTTCAATAAAATAATATTACATGTAAACCCAAATTTTTTTCTATTTTTTAACCACATATTCTCCATCAAAATACTATTCCAAAATACATTTTGGGCAAAAAAAGGGGGGTTCAAACAGGCTCTAAGATACATTTTCATGAACCCACAATAGAAGTGGCATTCCGTATTCAGGCAAAGACACGTGAATCTCTGGTTTTTGAGCCTCAAAGTGAAGTTCATTCTCAGGCTTGTATCTTTACAATATATACAGGTGCACAGTGCTTCCACGATCCCATCATTTGTTTTAAATCATTATATAGAAAATTAGACTCTGCTCTTGAGGCAGTTTCCATGAAAATGTTAATGTGTAATGCTATATTAGTGATATTTCCTCCATGTAAATCATGGCTTTAGGAAAACAAAATAAAGGAAAATTTTGATCGACTCTGAAAGTGCCCTTTTGAGTTCTTAGTCGTACCCCATTCTGTCGAGAAGTAGACACATAAACCTTGATTTTTGTAATTCATTGCACTGATCATTTAATTTTCCCTTTCCTGTCATTCGAACTTCTAGACATCTGACAAGATATCTTTACCTAAGTCCCAGGTGAAAAATTAGAAGACTGACATTTTCAAGCAGACAACACACTTGTATTAAGAAATGATTAAATCATTAAATTACAAATATGTCCATTCTCCAATATTTTGGTGTGTTCCTGTATTATGCAAGACGAACAGATGAAGTGGCATATGTAATACAGAATGCGCCACCGTTACACAGATCTATCAGGAAATCTATCATAAAAATTCATTGTTTCAATGAACAAGCATAATAGAATTTTGCCCATGTTTGGTTTAGCTAAAAAAGATGATAAAAATATAAGTAAAAGTCAAAAACCAATTTTAACCACATATTTCAAGTGACCCACAACTTTTATCAACTTTTCAACCATACATTTCATCAAAATTTTATCAAAATCTACAAATTCGATTTTCAGCAAAACCAAACAGGGGCTATATTAGTTGTTTATATCATGCTTAAAATGACAAATCTTGATATGTATGCATAAAAGATTAAATGAGCGAGAAGAAATGGGGATGGGATGCCATCAAATTTCAGCCACACACTCTTAGCATGATGTTTTGTTTATAATATGGCAACAGAACATTTAAAATAAGTAACAAAAAGATAAATTTGAAATTAAATTTTAGACACTTGTACCTTCTTAATCCCAATCATATTCAGTCTATCATCATTTCCAATCGTGATGACAGCATCCACAACCATTGATGCAAAGAATTCCTTCTCACCCCCAATGAGCTTTGAGGAAAGCGTTGTAGCAGCACATTTACCTAACAAACTCTTCTTTTCTTCTAAACTTTTTCCCTCTATGCTAGCAGCTAATTCTTTGATCTTCTCAATGGCCTGTTGTAGCACACAAAACAACAACAACAAAAAAAAATGCTTAGTTATTCATCAATTCCCGAGAGCAAAGAAGGGAATAAATATGAGTCCTCACCAATTGAGAAGCTGTCCGATAACTCCGTATAAGACTTTGAGGATGAACCCCATCTTCAATAAAAGGCTTGGCCTCCTTCAAAAACTCTCCAGCAAGCAGAACTACTGTAGTGGTTCCATCACCAACCTGCAAAACCAGATAATAGGCAACTCTCATAGAGACATCTAAATGAAAGGTCTAATTTAAAAGTCATTCTTATATGCAATTGGCTAAAGCACACAAGGGTTGAAACTAATTTTCTGAACTTGCAGCGTCTAGTGTCTAATCAGTACACAAGTGCAAAATGTAGCATCACTAGATTTTTAAATTCAACTTTTTTCTTTAATCAACTGACATGTTTGTTTTGGGGGAGAGGAGTACAAGGGAACAGGAACAGGAACAAGAAAACGATGAAAACAAGAAAATAATACTATGATTGCAATACCTCAGAGTCTTGAGACTTGGCAATTTCGACAAGGATTTTTGCAGCAGGGTGTACAATGTCAAGAAGCTTCATTATTGTGGCACCATCATTAGAAATAGTGGTATTTCCCTTCTCATCATGTATCAGCTTGTCCATACCCCTTGGACCGAGGGTGGTCCGAACCACATCTGCCACAGCCATGCAGGCATTTATGTTACTTATTAATTGTGGTTTCCCTTGGGATGTATCTGTACCCTCCTTCAGCAGAATTATTTGAGGTTGCTGCCATTTTGACCATCATCATCAACAAATGATTAGTGTTGGTGTTGGAGAGAACGGGGATAAAGAGAAGAAAAAAATTAGTATTTGCTATGGATACAGTTTAGTGGGAAAAAAAAGATTAAAAAAGGACAATAATGACAATTTAACTCCATCTCACATAAATTATAAGCAAGAAAATCTGTAAAAACAGATGAGATTGTATAAATATAAAACTTAAAAACGACATATTTGAGTAACACATAACTTTGGTCTCTAAAATTGCTTCATAGTGTCTGCTCATTCTTTATGTTCCTCCCATTTTTACGGTGATTTAGAACAAATCAATATTTATATGTGCACTTAATTTTCTCACTTGATTTCTTTCTCCATCAGACCTCAGATTTTATCAAGTGCTATGGATTTACTATTTAAAAAGGGGTTGCTTGGTTCCCAGAAAAATTGGGGAAACCGATAAAAAGAATATTATTTTTCCAAAACTTAGAATTTGAATGTCTACCAGAAAATGCAGTCTTTAGATGTTAATTAATAAATAGAAGACAAAAAAAATACTGCTAGAATAATTGTAAGGATTACGTTTTTCCTATTTCTTTAGAATTTAAAGTTGAATTGCAGACCTTAATACTTGCTCAAACTCATTCTAAACTAAATGGCAATACATCAATAATTTCTACTTCTGTTTCTTAAATTTTTCATCAATATTTGAACACTAGTATCCCAACATCAAAGTAGAAAAGTAAAGGAGAGAGATTTCAACTTTTCCACTCTTTGGTTACATTTTCACTGTAAACACGCACTCCTGACAACTCAATATAGTTTTCTTAAAAAAAAAATTAAAAAAAATATTATCTTATCTAAACATCAACTTAAAACAACAGTAGTCTTAGTCTCAAACAACTGCAGTAGAAAAACATGCAGAAGCATCATTAATTTGAGTATGATACAAAGAAATAACGGGACACACACACAATATATACAGATACGAAGACACGTATGAATTCGTGTGTTTTATAGCGATATAGTAAGAAGAAGATAGATCGACCTTACCATCATAGCTGCCATTTTCAGATGGGAGCTTAGAGAGAAAGTTCTAGGGTTTTAAAGTCTTTCTTATGGAGGTTTCCGCTACTTGTTTTTGTTTTGGAAACTTAAGGGCGTGTTTGGCGGGGGAGAGTGAGAAAGATGAAGAAAAAGATAAAAATAAAAGTTCATTTTAATTGCAATACGGTTGTCATATTTTGCTCATTTTTCACTTATATCCCTAATGTTTCTCGTTGTATTTTTTTTATTTTATTTTTTTCAATCTTCAATTATAGCACATCTTCTCCTATTAAACCACTTATGTCCAAATACTCTAATAGTATCAAGGGCGAACCCAAAATTTTTTGTTTCAGTACCAACGATAAATTTTTTTCTCGACTTGGGCTACTGACTTGTATTATTCAATGGGGCCCAAATTTGCTTGCACTAGATCTTTACTGGGTCCGCCCCTGGATAGCACTTGGAGAATATTTTGTCAAATTTAATAATTATTATTCTTTTGTTATTTAAAAGTATGATGAGCAAAAAAAATATTTATACCATTAGAGACATTGTCCTTATTATATAAAATCAGATTTTTAGTAAATTTTGATAAAAATTGATGAAATATATGGTCGAAAAGTTACGAGTCTTATAAAACGTATGATTAAAATTAATTGTTAACTTTGATTTAAATTTAATCAAAATTTGTAGTTGAACCAAATATGAACAAGATATGTTAATTAATAGAATAAAGATGAAAATACAACAAAAAAAACTTGAAAACGTAAGTGTTAAAATGAACTAAAGTTAATAAAATATGTATTATGAATATAATTATCAAGATAAAATGAAGAACATAAAAATTAGTGTTTTTTCAATTTTCATCCTCAACTTTTGTGCAAAGTAGCAACATGTCCAAACCTTTTTCTTACCAACATCCCCAACATTTCAATAATCTGTACAATTCTTTCCCCAATTACATCGAGTTAATCTGCACTCAAGACCAAGAAGTCTGGGCTAAAACATACCCGTCACAACATCTTGGTTAGTTGGTTAGGGGGTCCAATGGCCGATCTATTGGTTCCATATTTAAATATGAAATCATGTACCAATGGATATTTTGAAAAATAGAATCATTGGTTAGATATGGAACCAAATCAAAATCGAACTGTTTGGTTCTCGACCATCACGATTTCTTGTGTTAAGTTCTTAAATTCTCTAATTCATACAAATGATGTGTCTAATTATATGTGCACATGTTTGAGTTCCATTTTTTGGCCAAAATATATTTTGAAATAATGTTTTGTTGGAGAATATGTAGTCAAAAAATAAGGAAAAATTTTAAATTTACGTGTAAAATTATTTTATGGGAAAATGTGTGTTTGAAAATGAATTTGTAGACTATTTCTTAAACTATAATTGTTCAATATCTAAATTCTTCTTAATTTATTTACTAAACCCTTGTTTGATCCTCATTTTTTTCAAAATAATTTTTTTCTTTCTTCTTTTAAATAACACATTTTGAATAAAATAATATTACACGCAACTAAAAAAAATTTATTTTTTAACCACACATTCTCCATTAATTTATTATTCCAAAATGTATTTTACATTAAAATTTGGGCTCAAACATGTCCTAAAACTGTTTATATTGATGTTAATGAATTGCATTTTTCAAGTTTAACTAAACATGACAATTTCTATAAAATATCAACTTAAATGAGTTCTTTAAAAACACGTTTGAATATTACTTATATTTTCTTTATACTTTGAGGTGTCGAATCTAAGCCTCTTATTTATCTAAAATTACGTTTATGAAATTTAATTATCCTTTTGTACGAGTTTTATAAATAAACCATATTAAATTGAATATGCGTTTGATTTATTATGATAAGATTCAAAAGAAAAAAGTACATTGTTAAAAATAAAAAGTAAAAAAATTGAGCTTAAATCGAATTTTTTGGTTATTGGTATTAGAATCGAGAATTGAACCAGATCGGAACTAGTCAATCCTCAATTTTAATACTCAAAATTAATTAGAACTTAGTAGAACTAGATTAAATCGATCGATCTCAATCCGAATCTAATTCAGTCCAACGATTCTAGTAATTTTTGCCCACATATGCTTGTTGCTACATGTATTATCTAGTTTGATAATATTGGTTGACAAATCACACTCGACAACATCATATTCATCCATTTCAATAATTATTTTTAAAATCAATAGTCTAAATTTTGACAACATCAACATTGTCAACCATTATTATCAGGTATGATTGTACAAATAGCATAATTGATTCATGAGGAAATTACACATAGCCTTGTTTTTAAAGTTTACACTTCATTAATCAGATTTTAAGTTTAATTTTTCTAAAATCAGGTTATAATTTTTATTTAATGTTTATTATAAATCAATATATTAATATTATTAATAATATTAATGAACTTTGGGTCTTGTTTATTAAGCCCATACGAAGTTATAGTTTAAAGAGGAAATTACACCTAACGCTGTTTTTAAAGTTTACACGTCATTAATCAGATTTTAAGTTTAATTTTTCATAAATCAAGTTATAATTAAAATAATCTACATATTCACCTAACACAACCCCACCCACCCATCTCAATTTTAATCTCAAACCCTAATTTATTTCTCCATCACTTCTCTCTCTCCTGCCCGTTCTCTATTTTCACTGCCGCAACGATCTTCTTCGATGATTTCTCTGATTAAGTTGTGGAGGTGACTGGACAGGTGGTGGCGGGGTGAGTAGACAGGTGGTGTTTGTGGTTTTGGTGTCGAGTTGGGCGACGAAAATGGAACCGGCACAGTCTTGGTAGTGATAGTTTCGATCATGGTGACCATCCCGCTTGGGTGGTGGAAGTGATTGGACGGTGGTGAGAGTTGTCAGTGAGCCATTTCTTGCTGCAATCGTGCCTGCAGCGGCCTAGATCGTCGGAAGCTCTGCATATCTCGAGTAAGGCCATTCCTTCACTGTGAACACCACCGGAGGCTCTAAAGATTGCGGTTGAAACGGCGTAGATCGCAGTGGTGATGGCGCAGATCGTGGCTGTAATAATGTAGATCGCGGTGACGGTGTTTTTTTTTTTATTATTGGATGGGTGGTAATAGTTTCTATGTTTTGGTGGCTTTGGGTGATGTGGTAGTGGCGGTGAGATGGTGGTGGTGGTACTGTTGGTTGTTATGGCGAGGTATTGACGATGATGGTGGCACTGGAGGCGGCAGTTCATGTGGTGGTGGCATTGGTGGAGGTGATTTTGTTGGTTTTTTTAAGGGTTTTTTTCTGGGCGGTGGTGTAGGTGGATCTGGCGGTGTTGGGCGGGGTGGACGACAGTGTGGTGGTTTTTTGGGTATTGTGGTGCAGGCGGCGATAGTTGTGGTTGTTTTTTATTGTTATTGTGGCGATGGTTGTGGTGGTGTTGTGACGAAGGTGACAGTGGTGATTTAGGTGGTATTGTGGGGAAGGCGGGGGTGGGATAGTATTTGTGACCAATTATTTAGTTGATTTGTGATCAAATATTGGTGGAGGATCGGGACAGGGGTGGGGTGTTTGGTGTATGTGACCGACATTTTGGTTCATTATGACTCATTATTAATCTGTGACGTTAAATTTCGATAATTTGTGACCAAAAAATTTGGAGATATGTGACCTATCGATAAATTGTGATCTATAATTTTTTGATCCGTGACCAATGAAT
>CAIGRN010076633.1:0-14589 GCA_903798345.1 Fraxinus anomala
CCTAGGTAAACCCAACACAAAGTCCGCAGACACATCAACCAAATGCTCACTAGGAATGGGTTATGGTGTATACAAACCATGAGGTAAAACCTTAAACTTAATATTTTTACAAATGACGCATCTACTACAAACCTGATCAACATCAACCTTCATTTTAGGCCAATAAAAGTGTCCATTTAACATATCTAAAGTCTTCTTAATCCCAAAGTGACCCATTAAATCTCCACTATGTGTTTCACATACTAACAATTCTCTCATTGAACACCTAGGTACACATAACTCATTCTTCTGAAACAAATATCCACCATACCTAAAGAATCTATCTATTGCACCTTTGTCACATGATTCATATATATTAGAAAAGTCAGGGTCATTAGTATACATATCCTTAATATTTTCAAATCCTAGAAATTTAGTAATTAAAGAAGTAAGAAGTACATACCTCATTGACTATGCATCCGCCACCACATCCACTAATGGAAATTATCGATGAACTCTATCCACCTTGCATGTCTCTTATTTAGTTTACCTTGACCCTTTAAATGTTTCAAGCAATCATGATCGGTGTGAATCACGAGCTCCTTTAGCCATAGATAGTGCTGCCATGTCTCCAAAATTCAAACAAGTACATACAACTCTTTATCATGTGTAGGATAGTTGAGAGCTGCTCCACTTAGCTTATCACTAAAGTAAGCTATTGGCCTTCGTTCCAGCATTAAGATAGCTCCAATACCTATTCTTGAGGCATCACATTCAATCACAAAACAGGTGCACTACACAATACATCCTTAATAGTATTAAAAACATGTTCTTGTTCGACTTCCCAATGAAATCCTACACTTTTTTTACAATCTCTCTGAGTAGTGGGGCAAGTGTGCAAAATTCTTTAACAAAATGCCTATAAAAGCTAGCTAAACCATGAAAACTTTGTACATCAGATATGCTTTTAGGCGTTGGTCACTCCTTGATATCTTTGATTTTCTCGTCACAACATAACCAAGAAAAACAACTTTATTCATGCAAAATTTACACTTTTTAAAGTTAGTATAAAGTTGTTCTCGTCTTAAAACCACAACCACACATCTTAAATGTCCTATGTACTCAATTAAATCCTTACTATATGCCAAGATATTATCAAAGTAAACTACTACGAATTTACCTATATACGTATGCAAGACATGGTTCATTAATCTCATAAATATGTTGGGTGCATTAGTAAGTTCAAATGACATGACTAACCACTCATATAAACCATACTGAAATCTTAAAAGTAGTTTTCCACTCATCCCTCTCTCATCCTAATTTGATAATATCCACTTTTAAAATCTATTTTACTAAAAATGCATGATCTATGTAATTTATCTAACATATCATCTTACCTAGGTATAGGATAACGATATTTTACCATTATGTTGTTGATCGCCCAATAGTCTACGCACATCCTCCAAGTCTCATCTTTCTTCGGTACAAGTAGCATGGCACGGTATAGCACATGAACTCATACTTTCCCTCACATATCCTTTGATCATCAATTCTTCTACTTCCCTTTGAAGTTCTTTGGTCTCCTCGAGATTACTCCTGTAAGTCGACCTATTTGGAATGACAACTCCAGGTACAAGGTTAGTTTGATGCTCAATACCTCGAATGGGTGGTAGCTTACTAGGCATGTCCTTCGGAAACAAATATTCGAACTCCTGCAACAAAGAAGTAGCCAAACTAGGGAGGTGTATTTTAGATTCTTCAAAATTGAAGAGTGATTCTTTATAAACTAACAAGATTATAGGTCGGTTCTCAACTACTACCCTTTTCGACTTACTCCTTTTTATAAAGAAATTCACTTTCGACTTTTCTCTCATCTCAAAAGACTTGATTTCTTACTCTCTTGTGGCTCTAATCTTTTTTCCTCACAATTAGCCACTTTACTTTTTTCTCTCTTGCTTTCTTGTTGTGAAAGATCAATCGCAATCTCATTTTTTCTCAGTCTTTTCTCTTCCTCACTTTTCAATTTGAATTGATCTTCATAAACTTGTACTAATGTTAATAGCACAAGAGTAATAGATTTCTAATCTTTAGTAAAGCTGTACTTATTTTTATACTCATCATGCATCACCTTCATATCATATTGTCATGGTCTCCCCAATAAAATTTGCCCGGCATGCATAAGAATTACATCACACATCACTTCATCTTGATACTTCCCAATTGAGAAACTTGCCAACACTTGCATATTCACCTTAACCTCTCCACATTCATTCAACCATTACAATTTGTAAGGCCTAGGATATTTTAGCATAGTTAATCCCAATTTTTCAACAAGTGTAGCGCTAGCCACATTGGTACAACTACCCCCGTCAATAATCATACTACACATCTTGTTGTTGATATGGCATCTTGTATAAAATATGTTATCCCTTTGTTGCTCCCTTTAAGCACTAAGAGCTCACAGTGTAACCAACAGCTCTCCTACTGCATACTCCACTTTCTTACCATCAGAGCATCTTCCAATTCCGGCATGTCATCATAATCATCGTCATTATCACTCACCATTTTTCCATTATTGTACAAAATCATCGCCATTTTGTTTTTACTTTGAGAAGTAATGTGATCCGATCTCAAGCACCTAAGCATTTGATATCCCAATTCCTAGGGGGTTGGGATTCTGCCTTGGGTGTAATTTTGCTAGAACCTTCTTCTCTTCACATCGATAGTTAAGTTCAACTTTTTGAAACAGTCCCATCACCTTTATTGTTGTCTCACTTCGGTTTCCAATAAGAGTTATGACCCAAAGAACCGGATGGGTATCTAGTTGCTCCATTCATCTTCAACTCCCTTTCCACCTTTATAACTACATGTAACATGTCCTCCAACTCCATATAATGTTGTAGTTTTACCACATTTGTTATCTTCATATTTAAACCATTCAAAAATCAGGCCATGATGGCCTCCCGATCGTCCTCAACATTCATTCCAATCATGATAATCTCTATCTCCTTGTGGTAATCTTCCACACTCCAAGATCCCTGATAAAGGCTTTGTAATTTTTGATAAAGTGCCATGTAGTAATGATTAGAAACGAACATCTTCCTCATGATAACCTTCAATTCTCCCTATGTTTCAATAAGCCTCTCATGATTCCTCCTCCTAGATATTGCTATTTGATCCCATCAAATGATAGCATAATCAGTAAATTCAATGATAGTAAGTTTTACCTTCTTCTCATCAGAGTAGTTATGGCAATCAAATATAAGCTCTATTATCTTCTCCCACTCCAAATATGCCTCAGATCGCTTCTTCCTTTGAATGAAGGAATTTTCATTTTAATATTGTCCATATTTCTATTATTTCCATCTCCAACATAATCTATAGTCCTCCTATCATGCATATCTCATCTATTCCTCATCCTTCCTATTTCAGCCTCCACCAATGCATCATCATCAATCCTACTACCCACTTCATTTTCACCACCAATATCCACTCTACGATCTCGCCTACCTTGCCTCCTTGTGTTAATGTGTCTTATCTTTCTATCCGCACCTCTTGCCTATCCATTATATCACCCATATCACCAAACAACCTTTCAAATCATCGTATCATTTCCTCTATCATGATAACTTGACTATTCTTCCCGCTTGAATTATAATCGTCTCTGACATCCTAAATCTAGAATAAAATATGCCTCACATTTATATACTTATGTATCACGTAATTTAGCTTTTTCCCTATATTGATCTCATCACTTTGTCTTTTTCCACTCAATGCTTCCTTGCAAGTGCTTCAAAGAATTGATTCGATCTTATTTAGAAATTCAACCCTTATGGAGTTCAAACAAAGAATTGAGTAAGGAAAGTAACTCTAGAATGAGTCAAGAAATAAGAATTTGAACTTTGAATGGAAACGACAAAAATAAATTCAAGAAAGTGTTTCAGGAATTCGTACTGGACACTTTTTTTTTATAACTTCCATTTTTTTACTAAATGTACGAGAATTCAACAAAGAGCCCAAAAAAAATAAAAAATGAATTGATTTCGGCACTAATTTAGTGCACAAACAACTTTTGAATGTTTTTTTTTGGTATTTTAATTGGATTGAATGACTCAAAAGATGAAGAACGCCAAGAGTGAAGATAAGGACTCAAACAAAAACAAACAAGGAATTAAATGATATTTTTGGAGCTAAGCCATGATACCAACTGATGCGAACCCACGTAGCAATTGTAGCAATGGAACCCACGACAAATTATATCAAACCCAAGAAAATCAAGAATCAACGTTTGAAAGAAATTTCCATCCAATAAATTATTGAACCAAAGAACTAAGACAATTGTAAAAATAACTTGACCCCATGATCACAAAATTTATTAACCTTACTTGAATTGTTGACTGTCACAAGAATTTAATTCTTGATAAGTTGAGAATTAATTTGATGAAGAACAAGAAGAAAGTAATATGCCTCACAATAATATCTCTCAAATTGTGTATTTTTACGATGAATGGAATGAGTCCTATTTATATGGAACCCATAAAACTTAATTAAAAATAGAATTAAGTCTTAAAATATATAAAAAGATACCATACAAGAGTTTTCACAAAATTAGAATTCTTAGAAAAGTTTGGAAAATATGCGTTCAGAATTGCACTATGCGTCCGCATAGGATTCCCTCATGCGGTCGCATAGAACAGTTAATGGCCTTCAATTGAGTTTCGATAAGGGGTTATGCGACACCATGCTTAGTTACTCTATACAGTTTCATAAGTCTTCACTTCGCTCCCTCATCAGCTGCTCGAACCAAGTTGATTCATCTTATTTCGTCATAATGTCCAATATGAAACTGGTCCTTTTGCTTGTTGTGGTCGATGTTTCATCCACCATAACTTGAACAAGTAATCCCATGACTTCTTTGACCTTCTTTGCTCGTGGCCTAATCATTGATTATTCCTCCACGATCAATAGGTCATTGTCCTTGCTACCTCCCATACTACGGATCTCATCACATTTCATCATTGACTGGTGGAAAAAATACAAGGATATAACCGCGGATATACATGTAGATAAACCCAAATTCTATTTATCATAAAGGAAGCATATACAAGTTCGTTATTAATTTATCATATCGACGTTGAAGGATAAAATATTCACACTTAAGAAGATTCAAGGGAGCTAGAGTTTAGCTCACATGTTGAGGTTTTGTTGCCATTGTAGAGGAGTCATTGATGTAGATAAGTCTCCAAGTGAAAAATTGTTAGATTGTGTTCCTAATTATTGCCACTATATGGAGCCATCTTAAAAGAGAAAACCAGATGTAACATAAGATAAGCTATACGATTTTCTCTTGTAAATAGTTTTTTAACATAGTGAATTGATGTTGCGGCAAAAGAGAACGTAGTCTCATATTGAGGCAAAACATCTATCAATTTTGGGCTTGTTCATTTTCTTTATTTATTTATTTTTCAAATTCATTGCTCTCAGTAGAGTAGAATTAGGGTTCTAATTATCAACACAATGATCTCAAAATCCAATTTTATTTTATTTTTATTTTTATTTTTTTTATTATTATTATTATTATTATTATTTTTTTTTTTGCATTGAACTCCCAATCATCTTTTCAAGAGTATATCATTTTTCTTGTAGAGAACTTTGTACAAAACTTTGGGCTCCAATTACTTCACACACATCGTAAGTAGGTTACGGGTTTTTCTTCTTCTATTGTTTGATACATCATTTGAACTCTTAATTTTTTTGTCCAATTACATGGTTTTATCCGGAATCCTCCAAATTTATGTCTCTTCTACTTTTGTAATTCAACTTTCGATTTCTTCTAGTTTGATACGTGATCTTCATTAAAAATCTCCATTTTAGTCCTCAAAATTTATAAAATCTTCCAATTAAACTTGCAGACCTTCCAATCAAGTCCTCAAACTTTTCGAATCTTGCAATTTCATCTTTTTTATCTCAATTAAGTTATAAAAGTCTTACTTTTGCGTGTGGGAAACTATCTACTCAACTACTCTATTACATAACCAAAAAGAAACAGAGATACTTCGATATAGTTTGTCGCATTTGCTCACGCTCAAAATTAATCAATCAATATAGTTTTTACTTTTTCGATGCTCCACCGGTGTATCCACATAGCCAACTCCAATTGTCACCTACATCCATTCAGATTGCATCAAAGAATAAATTCTCAAACTGATTCCATTTTCAACCCTTAATGCTCAATTATTTCTTTCTCACTCGCGAGATACACACTTCGCAAACTTGATATTTAGTTTATCTTGCGGGTGTTATTTCTAAAGGTTGCTCTCGAATCTATTATTAGTTTCTCAGTCAAATTTGTTTGAGTCAAATCAACAAAAGTAACTAATTAGACACATGAAGATTCTTCGTAATTTTAAATATTGAAGCCTTCAAGTTTTCACTAAGAAAGTCAAACCATTGGTTATCTAGCTCCCCAAGTTGAAATGTTCAAGCTTAGTTAGGCTTGCAGTACGCCTTCTGTTTTATGCACATGGTTTTACCTTTCAAACTTGCATTCTTTGTTTTTTTTTTTCTAGTATATTTATTTTGTGTCCTCACTGAGATGTTTTTATAGTGTAGCCTTTGCTCATGTAGACATGATATATTTTTCCATTTTTTGCTTTAACATTGTGATTTTGTTTTCAAGGATAATTGCAGCAAAAGCTCCAAACTTTTAAAACACTGGCAGACTTTCTTCAAATCTTTAATTTGTTGCAACTGTCACCCCCAACTTTTCAAATTTTGTAGGTAAGGCCCTTTTGAACCATTTTCATCCAAAATACCGTCAGTTGACCTAAAAATTGATTTTGACCACATTTTAATCAAATTTAAAAGGGCGAAATGGTAATATCCATTAATCACATTAAATAATTAAATAATAAACAAAAAAAGAAACAAAAATTAAACCCCATCACCCCCACCCCAACGAAACCCCAAACAAAAATCTCTGCAACCCCCGACACATCTGCCCATCGAAACCACTGCCAACTAACTGGCCACAGAAACGACGTCCCATTACTATCGTTGCCACCACCACTACCAAGTTAAACCACCAACCACTGCTGCAATTGTTCCAAAACAATGGCCACCTAACCCCTCAAAACTGCTGAAAAAGCCAACCGTCACCCAAAGTGCATATGCATAATTTCCTATCCAAATCTTAGTGCCGACATACGTTGACAAGAAGCAAGGATGCTAGAAATACAATCTAAATCAGTGAGGTCCAAGCAGAAATAAAATGAAATTAGTGAGGTCCAGGCGAAAATTTGAGGCAATCTGTCCAACAATATGCGAGACGTTTATATGTCATTGCAGTCTGCATAAAACAAAATCAATTTGTTGATGGGTTTGGTTTTCTGGGTTCAATGATTTGGAGTTGATGCAGAGCGGAAGTAAATTGTTGAAATTGGGCACAGTAAGGGATGAAATTCTTCTTTGAAATTTCCATACTCTCATCTCATTTCAACTTTTTCCTAGGAAATAAAGCTGATTTTGAACAAATAGAATTTGGAGGCGAATAAAAAAATTGTTTGATCTGGTTGTCCGGACTTGAAATTTTCATTTATTTATATATCAATTTTGTTTACAAAATCATTGCCTCAGAAAGAAACGAGAGAATTGTATGAGGATGAGGTGGTGGTTTTGGTTTGGGGTTTCGTTTAGGGTGGAGTTGACTTTTCTTTTCATTTTTTATTATTTAATTATTTAATGTGATTAATAGACAATTTTTTTGCCCTTTTAAAATTGATTTAAATGTGGTCAAAATCAATTTTTTGGGTCAACTGATGGTATATTGGATGGAAATCGTTTAAAAGGGCCTCATCTGCAACGTTTAAAAAGGTTAGGGGTGACAGCTGCAACAAATCAAAGGTATGGGAAAAACCTGCCAGTGTTTTAAAGATTTGGGGCTTTTGCTGAAATTATCCCTTTTTCATTGGGACTAATAGTTGAGATCATATTCAGAGCAAATGGTCAATACTTTGTTTTAACTCCACATATATAATTTATTTAGTAATCAATACTTGTCCAAATAATCACATTTATAGGCTCAACTATCCCTTTTTTTGGTCATAAGTAGGCTAAGAGATTTAAATTGTTGAGTGATAAGAATTTAGCACAATGTGCAACCTAATTTTATGAACTCAAAAATACATCACATGGTAAAATAATTTCCAAAACCTAAGCTACAATATCTAAAATATAAAATAAGTCAAAGTAGTATATTTCAGTCACATACCTTAAATCAATCTTAATGTAAATCAACATAATGGGCTTACAAGGTTGTCCAACTTAGTAACACAAATGTATTTTTAAATATTTAGTTTTTTCTCAAATTCTTTTGAACTTCGTAAAATATTCATATCTTTTTGGATTTTTTTTAAATATTTGAAAGCAATAAAGAAATGCAAAAACATACAAAAAGTTGACTCACAGAATTGACTCTGCACCAAAATATTTTTTTTAAATAATAACCTTCGAGTTTTATTGGTAAACCCTCACTTGTGGCCGAGGACAATCGTGGTTACAATTAATTACAAAAAGCGAAAAACCAATTGTAGAAACAGGGAAACTGGAGATTGATTCTAAGAAATTTAAACGACCTTGAAATCCAAGACGCGCTAAAGACGTGCTAAAGAATCCGCCACCTAGTTTGCTTCTTGATAAATATGTGATAAATCAATAGATATAACATGAGCAAGCTCTAAATATCCTCCCAAATTAGCCCAACAGACCAAGGTATGGTAACATGATGATGAAACCAATGAACCACCACATTAGAATCTATTTCTATAGCAATCCTCTCTATGCCAAGGACATAGCATATTTGAAGGCCTATCTTAAGAGCTGATACCTCAGCTAAAGTGTTAGTACCAATCCCAAAAGAATGATAGAACCCAAAAATTACCTTCCCCTGTCAATCCTGAAGCAATCCACTGCAACCAACTACGCCTGGATTTCCAACACTAGCTCTATTAATATTTAGTTTATAAAAACCATATTGTGTAAAGAACCATTTTACAAGAAATGGAGCTTTGACTCGTATTGGCACCATAGGGATGTGTAGTACCTATGAATAATAAAAAGAAAAAGACAATTTCTTTTGTTTTAGCATACCATTCAATTCGTGTAGCCAACGTTTTACTTTAGCACAAACTTTGTGCAAGTTTACAGCCTCATCCTTAAATGTTGCAGAATTTTTGGCCAACCAAAGCTCCCAGGAAATAAGTGGTGGGATTAGGAAAGCTACAAGATGTTATTGCATGGAACCACCAAAATGAGCATCCCAAAATAACATGGTAACCTGCCAAGAAATATTAGCAGGAATTCTAGCTCTAAATAATTTTCCAAAATATTGATATGCTTGAAAAGCAATAGAACTAGTTGCAAAAACATGATCTACCATTTCTACATGACCCTGTGAACAACAGTGACACTTGGAGACAATAGGAACCCCACAACACCAAACCACTTCATCCACTGGAACCACATTATGCCAAAGATGCCAACAAAAAAATTGAATTTTTTAATGGCAAGGTAGAGTTCCAAATAATCTTATAAGGCAGAGAGGAAGGTCTAGTATTTCTAAGAAGAGACCAAGCTGAGCCAGTAGAAAATAAACCATTGCTGCAAGGGCACCAAATTAATTCATCAATACTGCTGCGAGCGGGAGTGGGAACGTTGAATTTCCTCCACGAAAGACGAACCACCCAAAGAAAAAAGCTTATCCAGGTTCCATTTTCCATTTAAAACTACTTCATGAAGTCTTAAATTTGGGGTGCTGATTGTCCAACCAAGTGAAGCCAAAGTACCCGATCCCCTCCAATTGCCATACCAAAATAGAGCACTACCATCGTGGATAAGCTATCTGCTATGTTCTAAACTGAATGAAAAAAGTTGTGAAATATGTTTCCCAAAAAGGTGAATCATTAATACTTGTAGAAAAATTGGCCAAGTCTAGAGGATGACTGAGATACTTTTGTCACATAAAATCTACCCAAAGTGACTGAGATGTAATTATTTGCCATGACATTGTGCACTGAAGCAATTGGATCAATAAAAAAGACTACGAATTCCCAAACTTCATTCCTTCTGTGGAAAACAAATGTTTTTCCAAGAAACCAATGACGTTTAATACCTCTTCTGATTCTTCCCAAAAAAAGGTTGGCAAAAAAAGAATGAATCTCTTTAACAACTTTTATAGGAGGTGTGACCACAGAAAATAAATAGATAGGAATGGAGCTTAAGACTGACTTGATTAAAGTGAGCTTCCCACCCATGGATAGAAGCTTTCCTTTCCATCCCGCTAACTTTTTCCTGATTTTATCAAGCATGGGGTGAACATCGAAGAAATGGGTTTGCCGTAATGTAGAGGTGATCCGAGATAAGTAAAAGGGAGAGAATTTTCTTTGAAACCTGTTGTAGATGCAATGATACATTTTCTAGAAGTTGCAACTCATTTGTGGACTATAAAAGAACTCTTGGCCACATTAATTAACTGCCCAGATACAACTTCATAACGTCAAAGAAATCCCATTAAATTATTAAGGCTATGTCGAGTGCCATTAGTAAACACCAAGTAATCATCCACATAAAGAAAAAGCGATATAAGAGAACATATAGAAGAAACCTGATAACGAGCAGTTCTGCCTTCTCCAAGAAGCTTCGTTAGACCCCTACTAAGTGGCTCTTCACTGAGAATAAATAACAATGGTGATAATGGGTCGCCTTGTCTAAGTCCACGAGAGGGAGTGAAAAAAACTAGCTAATGCACCATAAATTTTAACTGAAAACTGTGGCAAAGTGATGGCATTCTTAATAAGAGATATCCAAGAATCTGCAAATCCAAACGCTGTCAACACTTCTAATAAATAGTCCCTGGAGACCCTATCAAAAGCCTTTGTCGTTCCCACTTTCATTATCACATTGGCACCTCAAGAACGCTTATTCAGATTATGAACTAACTCATAAGCCAGTGCAACATTCTCAGATATTAGCCTACCAATAACAAAGCCACCTTGATTCATAGAGATTAATTTAGGTAAAATCAAAATCAAATGTTTAACGACCATTTTGGATATGATTTTGTAAAAAAAACCTGACATAAACTGATAGGACTATAATCATGAAAATTCTTGGGATCATCCGACTTAGGCACCAAAGCAATGATAGAAGCCCCCAAAGCATCATTCAGTACTTTTCCCATAAAAAATTCTCGGACAGCCGCCACTACATCCTCAGCTACAACAGACAATGCATGGATAAAAATAATTGAAATAAAACCGCCAGGTCCCGAAGTAGAATCTTCAGGTATAGCTTTAACTGTAGTAAGAACTTTCACCTCATAAACTTCCTGTAAAAGCATGTCATCAGCATCTGTTACTACTCTTGGTATAAGAGATGTCATATCCCAATATTCTGTTGTAGTAGTAGCTTTGGCCTTGAGGTGGTTTTTTAAAAAAATTCAATAGCAGCTTCCTGAATTTCTTCTAGGTCAATGAGAACATCAACCTCTGTAGTGATACTATTTAGCATAGCTTTTCGTCTTTTTTGCCTAGCAGAAGCATGAAAGAAATACGTGTTCTTATCCCCACAAGACAACCACTTAACCCATGACTGTTGACACTTATATATCTCCTCTTGTAGCAAAAGTCTATCTAAATCTCCCTTTAAAGCTGTAAGATTAGCATCTAAAATTTGATTAGTTTGTATGTTGTTCTCTAGTATAAGAATTTTATCACGACTTTCATTGATTTTCTGAAAAGTATTCCCAAAGATGACTTTGTTTCAGAGTTTTAAATCAGCCTTTAATCTCTTCAATTTATAGAAAACCCGAGCTATACCAAAAAGATAGCAATGTCTCGTCCAAGATTCTATAGCTATAGGAATAAAAGAAGAGTGCTAAAGCCACATCTTTTGAAATCGAAAACTGGTAGGCCCCATGGTATTTTTTTATTATGTGCGAACAAGAAGAGGTCTATGATCGGAATGGTTATGCTCAAGATGTACAACCATAGAGTTTGGAAAAATAGCCATCCAATCATGATTGACAAGAGCCCTATCAAGTTGTTCCCATAATAATAAGCCATTCCTGTTACGAAGCCATGTAAATCGAGAGCTTGTGAAAGGAACATCATACAACGAATTCGCATCTATAAATTGCACAAAGTCTTGCTTTGCAGCTCGCGTAATCGGACCACCTCCAAGTTTCTCTTCATCAGCTTTCACTATATTAAAATACCCTACCAATATGACAGGTAAATTAGTAGATAAAATCGGTCTAAGCGAGGACTAAAGAGATCTCCGCATCAAATAATGGAACTTAGCATAAACCACCACCAGCACTACAGTGACTACCTTCCAATCCAAAATGACTGCCAAAAATTGATTTGTAGCTCCTAACAGGGTAAAGTTGTGATTACCAGGTAAACACAGCCAAACATTTCCTCCTTCACTTTCATTAGAACAGACCTGGGAGAGGCCAAGCTTTTTAGTATAATGAGGAGCTTGATCAAAAGGTATCATAGGTTCAAGAATGGCTAGAAAATCTATATTTTACTTTCGAAAAATTAATTTAAGGTGGCGCGTTGTTGTTGCATTACCAACCCCCATTACATTTCAAACAAGGAATGCACTCATCAGAAATACGTTTGAGTATCTCTTACCAGCAGGTTATAGATTGAAACGACCTTCCTATTGCATCTATTATTGTCTCTAATATCTGGTGCATCTAAATCAGAGTGGTAAATCTCATCCCTCTCAGGTCGTAAATTCTGATCACCACCAGTCAGCCATGGGGCCTCCAAATTCAAAGTATCAACTAATGCATCAAATGAGTTACTTATACAAATGTCATCAATTTCTTGAGTGGAAATCATGCTCTGAGGTGAAGCTAAAGATCTCTTTTTTACTGGAAGAAAATCCTCATCTAGAAAAGTTTCTGATTCTACAACTGATGCTTCCTCTCTTGAATCATTATTAAAACTCATGTCACATACGTTTATTGACCTCCACATGATTTTTCTCTTCAATAATTGTAGCATTCTCTGTAATTAACTTATTTTCCGGTCTTTCATCATTCGCAACAAACCCTCTCTTATGGGACTGCAAATCGAATTTTCAATATTGACATATGCATGAACTCGATATTTAGGACTCACTATGACTATAAAAATCTTTTCCATTCTCATTTGTAGCTTTTAAACTCTATTCCTTTTACCCTTCTGCTAGAGTATCCACTTTCAAATTACTTGTATTACCAGGTGGAACTGGGGTACTCTTTATAGAACCTTTCTGCTTAGGGGCCAACACATTATAATGTCGTTTGTTCAATCGATTACAATCAACCTTCTCATGACCATGTAGTTGGAAATGAACGCAGTACTTAGGAGATCTCTCATATGCCACTTCTTGCCAGAACCCTTCATCGTTATCTGAGCCAATCTAGATGACATCTTCCCTTGCAACCGAAAGATCAATTTTACGCATACTCTGGCATAACTCGGTCTTGTAAAAGTGATTGTTGGAAGGTCTATTTCCAAATATTTACCAAGTGGTCTCACAATAGCTAGCAGATAAAAAGGTATGCAGAAATTTAATGAAATGAGAGGCAATCTAAACCAAATCGGAGTGACAAGGGACTCCTCTTTTGCATTAAAATTTCTTGACCATTTAAATAGACGAAACAGAGAAGCTTCAATAGAGTGTGAATCATGTGTCCAGGTTTTTAAAAATCATCTGCTTTTTGAAGCATAATCAGATCATGGCGCCTATCAATGAAACTGACAATTGGAACAGCCGATAACCCCTATTTGGTGCTAATATGATGCCGAATAACATGCATTCGAGTGCGAGATTTTGAGAATTTTTACAATAAGAGCATATTAAAGCAGTACTTCAGATTGCTGTAATTTAAGTGGGGAAAACACCACAACATGTTTCCCTTCCTTCCATTGTGGCTGCCTTAATGAGATTGCGACATCTATCACATGATTAGAGAAGAGGTCATGGCGAATCAGAGAAGAAGATACAGTAGCTGCATATGAGATTAGAACGAGGGAGGAGACCATGGGGCGGTGCAAAAAAATTTCTATGGTCGGGCGGCTCAGCCATGATGGCAGAACAACCCACTAAGAGAGGTGGCGACAGCAGATCAAGGTTGTTACCGTAAGAAAGAGATGGACGTCGTTACCAAACCTTAAAGTTACCTAATCCCAATATAAGCATTAGATAGCATCGCGTATTTGTGCGTTTGTTAGGTTTTAGTTTTGTTTGAAGACAAATAAAGATTCAAGTTTGGAGGTGTGATAAGTGTAGTTTCTACACTTATTTAAGGCCCTAAATCCTGATATTTTAGTGTCTTTTGGATAAAATTTTGCCTAATTTATGTTATATTGTATTTTGTAGGTAAAACTTATGTTTAATGAAGAATTGGGGAAAAGAATACAAAAGTAGCGAAAATGGCAAAATCTAAAGATGAAATCTTGAAGAGAAATAATACAAAAAATGAGTTGGAGATAAATGGATTTCAATGGACTTGTATTGGAAATTTTAATATGACCTCAATGAGGCTGATAC
>CAIGRN010076637.1:0-17499 GCA_903798345.1 Fraxinus anomala
CTCCAAGAGTTTCTTTAACCATAGTTCTTCACATATCCCTCATGCAAATTCTCTGAATTCTGCTTCGACACTGCTTCTTGCCACTACATTCTGTTTTTTTCTTCTCCAATTTACAAGATTTCCCCATACAAAGGTACAGTAACCTAACATTGATCTCCAATCTTCTATTGATCCGGCCCAATCAGCATCTGTAAATATTTCTACTTCTTTCTTTTCACTCTTCTTAAGGAATAATCCATTCCAGGAGGAGCCTTTTAGATACCCGAGAATTTTGTATATTGCTTCTAGGTGAGTTTCCTACAACGAGTGCATGTGTTGACTTACAATGCTGACCGCAAAAGCAATGTCTGGTCTAGTGTGTGATAGGTTGATTAACTTACCAACCAGTCATAAGTATCTATCTTTTCGTTAGTATCTATCTTTTTCAACTGGTTCCCCCGTTCCATCCGTCATTTTCCCTCAATCTATAGGTATGTCGCTTAGTTTGCAACCAAGCATGTGAGTTTTAGTCAACAGGTTAAGGATGTATTTCCGTTGTGATACGCTGATACCCTTTTTTGAACTTGCAACCTCCAAACCCAAGGCGTATCGCATTTGTCCTAGGTCTTTTACTTCAAATTGGGAGGCTAGGCTTTTCTTTAATCTGTCCATCTTGGTTATATTGTCTCCAATGAAGATTATATCATCTATATATACATTCGAATTGTTATTTTTTCTTCTTCAGATTGTTAAAAAGATATGGTATGATTTGACTACCACTGCTGATATCCTTAATTCCTCAAAACCTTTGCAAATTTGTCAAAACAGGCTCATGGTGATTGCTTAAGACCATATAAAGATATTTTGAGTTTGCATACCCAATCTTCTTCATTTCTATTCCTGAACCGTGGTGGTACTCCCATGAAGGCTTCCTCTTCCAATTCTCCATTCAGAAATGCATTCTTAATATCCAATTGCTGGAAAGACCAATCCAAATTGGCTGCTAGAGATGAGATAACTTGAATCATATTCAGTTTTGCCACTGGAGCAAATGTCTCCATGTAGTCAATATCATAGGTCTGTGAATATTCTTTAGCTACCAGACGAGCTTTATAGCGTTCTATCGTCCCATCAACTTTATACTTCACATTAAAGACCCATTTGAAGCCAACTGGTCTCTTACCCTTTGGTAACTTCACCATATCCCAAGTTTCATTTTTTTCTAAGGCTCGCATTTTTTCCATTACCTCTTCTCTCCATTTGGGAACTTCCAAGGCCTTCTAAATGTTCCTTGGGATTTCTGTATTGTCAAAGTTAGTAGTAAAAGTACGAAATTTTGTAGATAAAGTTTGATAAGACACAAATTTAGAGAAATGGTAGAGTACATGACCGAGTTTGTTTTCTAAGAGTAATAGGTAAATCGTCACTTGGAGATCCAGATTTATCGGATAGGATTTCATTAGGCCCCATCACCGGACTCTTTTGGTGCCTCAGGTGCGAGTTTTCCCTTGTACTTTGAATTTGGCCTCCTTAAGTAAACTAGCATCTCCTTATTGTTTTATTTTTGTGCATCTCCCCCTATACAAGTTTCCTTCTGTAGATGGCATATTAGATGTGACCTGTTCAGTATATTTTCTCTTTTCTATCAATCACCAATTTTATTGATTGGGCCCATTTACGAAAAAAAATTCCGTTTCATTTTTCGACTGTGAGCTGAAAAGAATTCTCAAAACCATGACAACCAATTTTGGGGGTTAACCTCTGTTTTGGCTTGAGGGGTGTCAGTCACCACGAGCTGTTGACGGGAATTCCGCCATAGGTTGCTAGGTTTAGACGATCCTAGACTCTGATACCATGAACAAAACTAGAACAAAAATTATTTTCTGTATTTCTTGATAATTAAACATCCCTACTTACATCCTTTTATAATACAATAATGGAAATAAAAAAAAGGAAAAACAATCTCCTAATTTAAGAGATTAATTACAGCCTATAAAACTATCAATTTATACTAACTATGGAAAGATTTTGATATCTTTCCATAATTCACAATTTCCTACACAAATAAAACTGCCGTTTGGACAAATAGCCAGTTGATCATCAATTCGTCTCAAAGAAATTAACTATCCAATTGTGAGCCCACATCCAACTTTGAACGGTTACTGGAGAAGTTACAACCATTTTGGTCTAGAAACTGGAGGCTTTCCATCAATTAAGTGGCACCAGTATGGATGACTGACACATAAGCAGTTGCCAGCTGTATGTTTTCAAGGAATGCTTATAGGTGCCTTGGGATGGAATTGGGTTCCTAGTAACTTTCTTCCAGATAAATGATACTGGAGACTTGTGGCTCTCAAATATCAGATTGTAACTAGATTCCCACTCATGGAGCCACTTGTGTCCATTCATTGCAATGATGCCAGAGAAATAATTCTGATGGAAAGGGAAACCACTTGAAAAATTATTTGCTTGGCTACACTGGGGAGATAGGCTGATAACAATATAGTGACGCTATCAGATTTCTCTTACTTAAAGTTTTGTGTTTTAAAAGAAAAACAGGTGAACCAATAAATTGGAGGAAAATATTAGCATAAATTCTAAAGTACAGAAAGACATTTTCCAAATTTAAGTTGTTGACTTCAAAAATTAAGAGTTCAAGATAAACATGGAAAAAGAATTATATTTAAGAAATTTTTTCTTGGAAATCCTTTTTTTTTCTTAAGTTTCTATTTTCCTTATCCTCTTAAAAATAAAAAATACAACCTGCAAAATAAAAATCGTGAAGAAGTACATCTATTAGTGTTACGATGTAGCATCTACACAGAGTAAACTCATCTTCTGAACTTTTATGATAAACAGAGTAAGTTCAAAATATAGTCAATGGTCTATTTGATATTCTATTCAACAAAGGATACACGCACGTGAATGTATCAGATTGTATGTATAAGAATATCGCAGGCACAATTACTTACACCAGGATTGCATCCTCAACAGTTGATGTGATAGCTCCAATAATCTCTACAGTCCCTGAGTCACATAGAGATCTGAAAAACAACATTCAGAAGACTCAAAAAGTGAAGTGCCAGAATATAAGTTTCTGATGCTTAAGTGTTCCACCAAAGATCTTCTGTAAGGAACTGGAAAAGGAGAAAAACGTTTACAAGTTTTCTCGCATGAAATGGTTTTGAAAATGCAAACAAATGATTAAATGACAAACACACAGCATCTGCAAGAACAAGTTAAAACTTGAGTACTTACTAAGACTCATGCTTACACGAGGTAGAGAAAGTTATCATAACTTCACAATAACAAATAAGTGATATAATACATGCGCAGCCTCCCAATATTAAGAACTCTAATAAAGGGATACAAACTTTAGTCGTTTGTCTTTTTAACTATGAAGAGAAACAATATAATCATAAACTTTTGAATGACATTGTGCTCGTGAGACGACGTTTCTGGAGAAACTCAGGGATGTGATAAACATAATTTTCTTGTCCTTTGATTATTAGCACTGGGAGTGGTAAATAAGACTATTAGAAGAGTGAAAAAGGTGAGTAAGAAGGTGGGAAGGTGGGTTCCAGCATGCTGTTTTGTAAGCAACCACAGTATTTTATGAGCTAGGAACAACAAAGGAACATATTCGGTGTGAGGTTCATGCTCACCCTGTCATATCAGTCCGTCCATATGTTGATTTCAAGCCCACTACACCACATAGGGAGGATGGAATACGAATGGAACCTGTACTTTTCGAATTACAACTGAATTAATAATTACAAGGATTTCATGAAAAGCTGGGAAACAGATCAGAAGCTTGATGTTTCACAAATGTCAACCTCCACCATCTGTTCCTAATGCAGCTGAACACAGTCCAGAAGATACAATTGCAGCGGGGCCTGATGAAGATCCACCTGTATATCGTTTAGGATCATGTGGATTTCTTGCTGTCCTGTTTACAGAGAAAATAATTTAGACATGAAAATTGAATGCTGGGTCCCCAGATCTAGTTCAAGAATGAAGGTGGTTAGAGGAAATTGAAAGATCTTTCAAGTATAAGCCTGGAGCAGTTAATGGTCTAAAAAAATTTTCAAGTCATAATCTATCACTTCAAAAAAAGGTCATAATCCACCATTCAAGGGTGGTTTAAAGTACATTTGATTCTTAGTCCCTGCACTTAGATTGAAGTCGAAAGTGCAGACAGAGAGAGTTAATAATATATGAAAACAAACTTACAGTGAACTCATCACAAGTTGACATGTCATCACTTCTAAGGAAGGCATATGATACTGAAATGCCAGTGCACAAGAAAAATGGAAGGCTTCAACGGCAATAAAAATGTGATGCCAGATTGTAACATGCACTAAAAGTTACTTTTCTAGAAGGAGAAGGAAATTACAAAGTGAGCACAACAATGGTAAAGTGAACATTGCAAGGCACGAGCATTCCTGCCCTCAATATCTACCGCTTTCCATGTACAGTATGCTCTAGAAAAGATATAAATATATGTAAACGTGCATGCGGTTTATATGTATATGCATGCATACATACAATTAATATAAAAATAATGCCAGGATTACTTTCAAATGGTATCTCCCCAAGCTAAAAAAAAGGTCTTGAAGTCTCTGTTAATTAAAAATTACCAATCCAAATGACAATAGGTTATCATATAAGACAAGGGGTTAAAAAGTAATACAAAACAGTCACAACTGATTGATGGAGATATCATTCCTAATGGTGAAGATTACAACTCCAATGTACTTATTTTAGATGTGAATTTAGAAAGATAATATTATTTTAGTTTCTTACAAGAATTACAAGTTAGGAAAGTATATAGTATTTATCTTGTAACACTTATTGGCAGTTTCCAATTTATAATTTTAGTTAACTTCTGTTCTTGTTCTTATAACCATGACTGCCATTTTTTAACAATTGAGACTTTGATTTGTGAAAGTGGTGATATTGAAACTTCTCCCTAAATTTATCTTCCTAATTCTCCAGTTCTCTCTTCTCTCTTCTTTCTTTTTATTTACTGTTCTACGTTAAGGATGCTATCAGGAAGAAGATATAACATTATGTATGGGATTGCTGTTATACAGCTTCATATATTGAAATTAGATATTAATTAGAAAGATCCACAACCAGTATGAACTCAAAATAAACTAGTATTGTGAAAAATAATTTATAGACTCCATACTACGGCTTCGCAGTTTCTCAACAACTAGCTAACTTGGATAATCTATCTTGGATGGAAGTACCTAATGTGAGCCTGAAATAGCGTTGATCAGGCCCTCACACCATTTTAATGATTATTGATTTATCACTAGTGAAGCTTTAGAACATAGATAATCTCAACAGCATGACAATTTTTATGCTAGTTGCTACGCATAACATACCCATAATTTGGATTATTTCCTGTCGTGCCTAGTCCCAATTCATGCATATTTGCCTTTCCTACTAATATCACACCACAACTACGTAATCTTGACACAGAAACTGCATCCTCCTCAACAGGGCGAATCTCGTGAAAGAAGGTTGTTCCACCTGTTCATCATAAAGCACTCACTAAATTTCAATGATTGCTTAACCTCCGTTTGGCAAAATTATAAATCATTTGTAAATGGTTAATCTTATTTACAACCACGCATTTCAATGGATCTACAATTACTGTCCACTTATGGATCTACAATTACTGTCCATTTATCCACTACTCATTTCAATTTATTTATAAATTAAATCATTTATAAAATCTTTCCAAACAGAGGCTTAATATCATGATTCACAAATGAACATTGAAATAAGTACCTTTTGAGGGATGAGGATAGCAATCGATATCATCCTTAATTGCCACAAAAATCCCATCCAAAATTGATAATGGTTTTCCTGCACGGTTCAGTCAATCAGACAGTAAGATTCAATCTTGTATTAACACCAGCCTACTAAACATGTATAAGTACATGTTAAAGACTAAATTTAAATAAATATATTTCCCTCTCTATCAGCTTATCTTTTATATGAGATGGTTCGCCGTGGTATTTGAGTTGGCAAAGGTCCTAGGTCAAAGTCTTGCCACCACCCATTTGTGAAAATTGTGGTTAAATAAACAAATGTATCCATCTCTCACAACTTAAACTTTCAGATGAGGTGGTTCAACATAGAGAACAATTGGATATGATGTATCAAGGTTCATAGACGATACATCAGCTACCAAATACACATAAATGTTACCTTCTTCAAACCTTTGTGTGGAAACTGCAGCTTGCTTTCTTATATGCTCAGGGTCACAAGAAATCAGTAGTGGAGCCGGGGGCATCTTATTGTTGAAAACATCAATTGCTGAGATGAAGCGCTCTGCAACCTGTGTGATACTTACAAGTAATCTGAATAAACAATAATTAGAAAGTGGTCAAAAACCAAGCGTCAAACTCACTATAGATGGGGTGGTGAGCTTAGATCTGTAAGCATGTGCATAATCACGAATCTTCCAATAGCGGAAAGATGCACAAGTATCAGAACTCCAATTGTTAGCAGGGTCATAATCTGGAAGGCACTTCAAGGCTAGTTCAACTCTCTCCATAGGTTTTCCACCTTCTTCCAACAGAACAACGCCAGTCTCTGGTTCTGAATTCAAATTCATTCCAATTTGATCAATGGTGTACGGAGGGCATAAACAATGAGTGCAAGTTCAGAGACACGTTCAAACTTAATTTAAGTTCTTGTTACATTCTTATTCCAAAATCAGAATCTACAACCACAATAACTGACCAACTTCATTTGAAAAATTCAAGGGGTGAGAGCCAATACCTACATTATTATATTTCTTAGGCTGAAAACAAGAAAATAAATCAGATCTAGCCTGTCAAACATAAAATATGTGGATTCCACAAAATGCCGTAGGTATACATGAACACAATTTATTTCCTCATATAAACTTAGCTTATAAGAACTTTCAAATAAATAAAAATACAAAAATTAAGAAATGACCAATAGTGGGAGAAAAACCTTGAGGAGGGAACTCAGGTTTAAACATGGGAGCCTCTGGTATTACAGTATTCTTCAAAATCTGTCAATCACAAACATCAAACTAAGCCCTCATGTGTATCAATTGCAGCAAGTGAAAGGCAATGATACTATTTTTTTTATTTTTTTTTTGGAATTTGAATTTGTGAATTTTATAAAATATCCGACCTCAACGATTTTATTCTCCTTCTTCAAGTTAGATATAATCAAAGAGCCAAGCAGCGGTGTTTCAAGTAATTTTACAAACAACTTGAGCCAGAATCCAGTCAAATGTGGCGCTGCAATTGCAAAATCATCCATACAATCCATAAATTATATTCAACTAATAATAAACTGCGAAAAAATCAAATAAATTTGCCCCCAGAAAGAGAAAGAGAAAGAGAAAGAGAGCAAAGAAACCTTCAATCTTCTCATGCTGATATTTCACCGTCGACAAATCAACCTCACTCGCGGGCAACATCACTTTCTTCTTCCCCATCTTTTATTATCAAAACTTTAAAAAGTCAGTACATAAAATACCATCAAATAAAAAAAAAAGATCAAAATCTAAAATGCAGTTGGATTAACACTCACGTTTTAATAAATGAGCGGTGGTTGTTCCGCGAGGCGAGTACACAGACGAATTAAATTGATTCAAATTTGGAGTAAGAGGTTGAATTTGAAAATGGTGATGATTTGCGCAAGCAGCGTAGGCTACAGCATTGTCGTTCTCGCCATTCGTCTGAATGTCGCTGTCACCATTTGGCGGCATCATTTGGCGGTGAATCCAATGGACGACTGCTTCGATGCCTTTGGCTAATTGGCTCTCTGTCTCTTGCATGGAAAGTCACTAAACTTTCATCATATTTCTACACACTCACCCAACTTTAAAAGATTACTCAATATTCCCTCATCTTTTAATTAATTATTCATCCACCATTCCTTAAGAAAACGGGTTGACGAAAAATCCCACTTGACAAGTTGATGGCGTGAAATCAGTCCAAGTCCATTAAATCGTACCCAAAAAAGCATGACTTTCCCTTCATTTTAAAAGGTGTGTATTTAAAATGAAGGGAACGTCGCATTTTGTTGGGTACAATTTTGTTTATTTGGACATATTTCACGCTATCAACTTGTCGTGAGATTTTTCATCAACAATTGGAATTGTTTTCTTAATAGATGGTGGATGGATAATTAATTAAAAAATGAGTGATATTTTAGTAACATTTTAAAGTTGAGTAAATATAAACCTAACGAAATTTTAGGGGGTGTTTGATACACATTATTGATAAGAAAAATACATTTTATGATGTGATGTGATGAACATGTGGTTAAAAAATAAAAATAAAAATTTGAATTTGCGTGTAATATTATTTTATTAAAGAATGTGTGATTGAAAATGAGTATTGAAATAATGAATTTTGGGAAGAATGTGGATCAAACATGGGTTTAATGACCAATCATTGATTGATGTAAGCCTACTCTTTTTTCTTTCTTTCCTTTTTTTTTTGTCTCTTCAACGCCGATTTTTTTTTTTTTCCTATTTTTCAAAAACTACATTGTTGTGAACTTATGAAAAATACATTAACCTGGTGTGTAACAAAAACCATCATAATGGATGTTAAAATTGTGCATGACATTCTAATTCATAAAATCGATCGTGAATGTAAGCAGATCTATATGGTGAATTCAAAATAGGATTTATTTAATGTGTCGAGGTGGATTATTGAGCTAGATAATTGGAAAGGCGATTCATCTGTGGCTCCAACATTTAGTAATACTTTGGGAAATCAACCCAAAAGGCACCGATTGTAGTCCAATGGATTAAATCGAATATTTTATCAAACTTTTGGAGCGAGCGATGCAAATAAATTAAAAATTAATAATAAAACAAATTCTTAATCCCTCAATCATGAACGAATATATAGTTTAATCATGAAATTCTTAATCAATCAAACAAGCCAAAGTCCATCATAAATTTATGCACCGTCTCACCATATGAGCCAACCTAAGAGTTCGAATTTATTAGAATAACTCGAGTTTTAAACCTTTCATCCCGTGAGACATACAGAATATCATGGTATCAATACTTGTGATTACTTTGCAAATTTTCACTTGATCAACAAACAAATACAACAAAGATTGTAGTTTTAGTTGAACATGGACTCGGAAGAACAAACAGTTGCATGATGATATGATATCCAAAAATTTTATTAACTCTCAAATACAGCAATTAGGGTAAAGTTAAATGTGGCTACAAAATTCTTGTTAAACATGTTAGCATTACGTCCTAACATAGAAAAGAGTTGCACTTGACATCCATAACTGCTAGAGAGTGCACGTGAAACGAGCAATTGTCGCTCGTGCTAGTTTAAAAGCATGAATTAATTAGTCTATAATCAAACATTGAGTCAATCAGAGTCTTGTGCACTAACTTGATCAAGATTCAATTCTAAAGAATCTCGTATGACTTACATCCATTTGTCAACACGTGATGAGTCTTGCACTCAAATTAGCACATATATGCTATGCTTACATGATAAGCATCCATCCGCATCATGCTCCGTAGCCATATACTATTATTCAAACATCAGCATTCAATTCAGATCTACTATATTCAGCCCTATTTGGTGCGCATTTTGTCCTCATTTTTAGAAGAAAATTGATCGTTACAAACAAAATGACGCCATTTCATCTAACACAAATTTGACTATTAACTATACCAATTTCGGTGTTTTGATTTTACATTTTTACAATTGCCCTTTTCCAATCAACAGTTGTCAAATGAACAAAAACGCACAAAGAACAAAACAAGGGCAAAAAGGGAAAAACTGCCACTAATATCACAAAATAATACCAGACGTGTCATACAAGGTGGTCCACTTGATGTGATATAAAAATGCATTTCGAAAGGAAAATGGTGTCCAAACAGACGCTCTCAGTCGTGAGTATTGGTAACAACGTTTAAAACTTACTTTTCAATCTTTTTAAAGGACAACTTCGAAATATACGATTGATTGACGAAGATGAATAAAAGTAATTTGAATTAATTATAACACAACCTTAATGCTCTTCAAGGGGGAGAAAAAATAAACATTTCTTTCTATTGGGTGGATGTGGTCAAACATTTGATAACTTGTATAAATTATGACTTTGAAGGACAGTAAAGTTGCAACTGTTGCAATGAAGATACCAAATAGTTGTCTCCTGGTCAAGACAGGTAATGAACAGTTAAAAATAAATAAACTTTTCCAACTGTTTAAAATTAACTTTCACAGTTTTCAAAAATATTCGTTGATTAAAACAACCTTAATGACAGATAGAAAATGTCACGCTAACCAATGTCGTGCTAGATTCATGCAGCGTCTTGTGCTTGGTGTCCTCATTATGTTTGGCCACAAGCCTGTAATAAAGTTGTCACATGTTTATTTATTTTATTTTAATCTTTGGACAAGCTGTCATGTGTATTAGTTTTATTGTCTAATCTTTTTCAACTAAGGCTAATTATTATTTAGTAATATCTAATAACTAGGTGAAATTTTTCAGTTTCCTCAAAAAGAAAAATGTGAAAGGATGAATTGTCAAATTATCGACTTGAGTTTATTTCTTTTTAGAGGAAGTAGTATTATGAAAGTAAAGATAAGTAAATCGATGACTCTGATCTCTTCCTAAAGCAAAGGAATTTGAGAGATTAATAGACAATTTGAAATGTTGCGTTATTGAATTACCACTTATTAAAAATATATGCTTCTTCTTTTTTTATGATAGTCCATTTTTTATGTGAATAATGGACTACCCATACCGTATACCATTGTACTGATAGAAGCATTCACAAAAGAGTATAGATGTGAATTTGACATTGTAAAATTTGATAGCTAGAGTGGGCAGGATTTGTGAAACTTTTATCATTTATGATGTTTTTAAATATGTTTTGTTATTGTTAATTTGAAAATCACGTCGAATAATAGGGGATTCATTTGACTTAATCAAAAGAGATTACCTGTCGAAGGATTCATATACTTTAGCTCGATGCCTTAGGCTAGTAACCAAAATATGGATTTGGAGTCAGACTACAAGAGAAATCATATGGAAATATTATTATAACGTAACAGAGGAAGTGTTCTCCCTTAATGATAGCGTCACTCAAACTAATCAATCAAGAGGGTGACAAAATGGCTTAGCACACATACCTAAGACTTAAAGTGTCATTATGACCGGTGGCATCCAACCTCAATTACCAATCAAATTACCTCAAGGTCGGTATCACACAGTCATAGGTCACAACATTATAGCTTGACATATGGGTGCTAGTTCCAAAATTGATCAAAGGGTGTAACGTCATTTTTTAACATCATGTTCAATTTGACGAAATTAAAAAAACAAAGGCGTTAAATATTTTTATCCTATTATATTCAATGTAATATAATTTAGCCCCTTCGATGATCATTGTAAAGAGAAATTTGGGGAAAATGATGTTTTGAATAATAATTTTTTGGAGGATTTATGGTTAAAAAGTAGGGAAATTCTTTTGGTTTACGTACTGAATATTTTATTGTGTGAATGTGTAGTTAAAAATACATATGAGAAATAAAGAGTTTTAGTTTAAATGGGTGACTTAAGGCACCAAATTAATCATCAAATGGACATGGCAACCAGTTGGTTCCTGGTGAACAAGGGTGATTTAATTAGTAGAATAGTGAATTCTCCAAACTCTTAATGCAATTTATGAGATTAATAAATGGTGTTGATTTTAAACTCCTGATTCTCCATTATGGCATTAACAAGTGGAGTCCTTCATAATCAAACAAGACATGCATCGTTGGATCTTGAATTCCTTCTCCTATACTCCACTCAATTAGTTTAGCCGCAACTTGACATTCATGCACTATTTCTTGCCACCCTCACTTACCATGTGACTCTCTCTCTCTCTCTCTCTCTCTCTCTGGATGATGGAATCGAAAACTTTGATGGAGGCCATCATACTTATATCTTTATTTCATATTGATCATCCAATTTAAATTTATTTCGATTTGATCATCTAACTGACATTTTTATGTTTGTTTGACATTCTATCTTTGACCGGTCTAACTTGGTTGATGGAATGCGTAAAGTGACGTTTGTTCAACTTAAAACTAGGAGCTCGATTTCACATAATTTTTTTTTTTAAAGAATGAATTTTTGAATAGTAAATTTTTAAAGAATGTGTGGTTAAAACGTGAGAAAAAAAATTTGAATTTACATAAAAAAAAATACTTTATTGTGAAAATGTGTGATAAAAATGAGTATGAAAAGAAAAATTGAAAAGAATGATTGTCCAACGGGAGGTTATTAAACAACATAGAAAGAAAATTGCATAAAATCAAAACTAGAATTCTAACTAGGGATGACAGCTAGTTGGCGTTGGGTTGGGGGTGATCCTTCTTGTCCCACAACCTGTTCGAGATTTTTGGAAGATGAGACGAAAATTATAATATCTCAATTTTTTTTCCTCGTTTCCCCATCCACTTGTTTATTTGATTTTTATATTTTGAAATACGATTTAAATTTAAAAAATAATTAGTCACGTTTGAAATTTGTTTATAATCGGTATATATTATAACTAGATATAAATGAGTGATAAATAAAGTTTAAAATAATATTTGTGAATCTTATAAATATGTTGTTCGAGGTAAGGACCACACTCTCTGTCCTCAACTCAATTAACGTAGAAATCACCATTACATTCTAGATGGTTGGGAAGCTATAGGGCACTCCATTCATGTGAAATTGACCCTTTGGTTACTACTAGTAGTAAACACGTGTGTTTCACGTCTTATGTATTGAATGAACAATATACGTAATGTTTTTGAAGTATCGATACAATTTTTTAAAGTGTAAAAATGTAATTGATATTGTTAAATTAAAAATTAAAACTGTTAAAAAGAATATATACGAATAACATTTTTTTAATGAAATTACGTATATAATGTGAAAGGATGAATAAATTAAAATGTAATATTTTCATTAAAATTACATTTCTTTATACACAATATTTTTTTGTCACGTCCTCCAACTTTTCTTCTTTTTATTTCCCCTTTTTAGCCTTCTACCATAAATTTTGTTGTTTGTATTGAAATTTTGCAAAAAAAAAGTACAAAATATAGTTGCCCATGAAATATTACATGTTGAAGAACGTATATTTCAATAGTAGACAATGTTTGTTCTAGAGCCTTGTTAATGGTAATTACAAGCATGGATGTATTGAAAATTGTTTTTTCTTGAAATTGAATGGATATCATTCATCATTTGCTGGAGTTAATGGATGCGTAGAAGAAAAACTTATTTTTCAGCTTGTTTTTCAATGATTATTTCTGAATGGATAATATATTTCTTCAAAACATGATAAATCAATCTTGTTTCGTTGTAAAAACCGTTGAATAGATCCAAATTTCTTAAGAGCATCAGTGGACCATTTCTTTTCAAGATAATTAACTTATGTGGAGATATACCATTTGGAAACAATGTATTTAGAAACTTTTCTTGATAAAATTGATTTGTATTTAAATTCCACGCAAAAGATAAAAAAGGAGAATCAAATATGAAATGAAATTATAAAAAAAGAACATACATTGAGTATAAAGAACTAAAAGTATCAAATATCAAACATTGCATTGAATTGGCAATAAGCAAGCATGTCAAACAATTGCCAAATTCTACCACGTCTACAAACAACTGGCGTACTCTAATTCATAAAATTGAATTTTTATCATTTATGCTTTTTGTGAACGACAACTTCAAATATATTATAAAACTTTTATTTTAACATAACAAAATTCTTATCTAGTCTGTTTGAATATAAATATGTCAAATTAAATTTAAAAAGTAAAGTATACATACGTGTGAATTTTAAAACGCAAAAACCGATTCATAATTTGTATTCATTAAATATATCCAAAATCATAAAGTATAAATACATCCTCTATATAAGGTTTTGTTCTATTACCAATTTTGATCAAATATTGTGCAAATTGATTGTCCAATATTATTTTTAATATTAATATTAGGTTTGAAAAAAAATTAACTGTATAAGTTCAAGTTAATTATATATGTAGTATTATTATAATTTCTTTTTAACTGTATTTAATAATGTTTTTATTAATTGTGTACTAATATCTAGTAATAATTGTGTTTAGTGGTGTTTAGTGAAAATTAATTGACTTAATTTTTTAAAACAATAATTATTATTATGTAATTATCTTATTTAAATGAAATAAATTGAACAATTTGCTATTCCCTTTTTATCTAAACTTATGTATATTCATATGTAACTGTCAATTAAAATAACTTTTAAATAAGGTAAATAATAATTACAACATATTAATGCAACCTTTCAATTTTCTTCTTATTATTTTTTCTTTTTATAAACTAAGCGGGTATATTGAACATATGTGTAAATATGCAAGGATAAAATTGGTTTTCAAAAGTTTCTGCCCAACTCCCACTTTTAGGGCTTGTTTGTATATGATTAAAATCGAATTTTAATATAAGTTAAAGTCATCAATATTAACTACATTTCTCATGAGTCCCACGATTTTTTAACTATACATTTCAAAAATTTTTATCACATTTTATTAAAAATTTAATTTTAATCCACATCAAACACCCTCTTAATATAGTGTAGATCATAGAATAAATGTCTAAAGTTAAACAAAAATACAAGTTGAATGATCAGACCAAAATAGATTTAAGTTGAATGACCAAGTGTAAAAATAAGTAATTTGGGTGACCACCACATGAATTTTTCTCCTCAATTAATGCCCCAGGGGTCCCCCTACACTCCTCCTGGACCCCACATAAATTATCCGGCTAATTGTGCAACTCAATGAATCATTGTTAATGTTACCCCCATTATCCTCCATCAAAACCATTACACATATCTCATGTGTTGCCACCATAGCAAAATTCCCTGGTTGCACGAAAATTGAGTCCACTACTGGTTCTTTTATCAAACCTCAAATCCAGTAATTTAAAGGGCTCCCCAATAGATGACTCGAATGGACTAACATAAACTAGAATTCTCCTCAAAAATCATTCGAGTCTCTGAGTTCCATTCAAACTCTTCACACCATCCATGGAAAATTATTCGTACAATTCATATCCGGAATCCGGCGATTCATCGCCACGATCCCGAGAAATCGACTTTGAGAACCCGCCACCATGGGAAGATGGTCAGATGCCCATAAATTACAAAGTTAAGTTCATGTGCAGTTATGGCGGAAAAATCCATCCTCGCCCACATGACAATCTGTTATCGTATATAGGAGGCGAAACTAAAATCCTCGCAGTTGATCGAAATATCAAATTTGGATCTCTGCTTTCGAAGTTGATTGCGTTGTGTGATAATGACAATATTTCGTTTAAATATCAGTTGCCTGGTGAAGATCTGGACGCTTTGATCTCGGTTACGAATGATGATGATTTGGAGCACATGATGCATGAGTATGATCGGCTATATAGGGTTTCTCCAAAACCGGCGAGGCTAAGGTTGTTCATTTTTTCGAATCCGCATGGGAGTTTGAATTCTTCAGCGAGGAGTTTTGGATCGGATGAGGTGAAATCGGAAAAGGAGAGGTTCGTGGAAGCGTTGAATACGGGGCCTGTACTGACGGCGCCACCTCCACCTGTAGCTGAGGCGGCGGCGGCGGCGGCCGTGACTGTTTTGCCTCAGCCACTGCAACCGAACAATAATGTGGATTTCTTATTTGGCTTGGAGAAAGGAAATAGAATAGCGCCTCCACCGCCTCCAATGGTGGGGAAGGTTCAGGAGGCGGAGGATCCTGCTCTTCCGAATTTAGAGGAGAGATTGATTGGATCCGATCCGATCCAGAAGCACATTCAGGATCTGCAGAGGCTGAGACTTGAAGAGCAACAAGAGATGTATAGAAGAAAGAGCGATGATAATCTTGGCGGAGGATTCGCCGGCGGTGAGTATTACAAGGTACCGGAGAAATTGTCGCCGGCCACCATGCCTGGAGGTGTGCCAGTGCCTACTGGGTATTGGCCAGAAAAGCAGGTTGGCGGCGGAGGGGTATTTCCGGCAAGTACTCTGAACACTGAACAACCAGTTTACATTATTCCAGGTCCAGCGGGTGCATATCACGCGCCTCCCATGGTGAGGCCCATGACTGGACCTAGCGGCCAGGGATATTACGCCGTTCAAAGGATGCCACAGGAGGTTTACCGTGATCAACCACCAGTATACAATGTCATGCCATCGGTACCACAACCACATGCAGCAGTGCCGTCCATGGCGGCAGCACCACCGACACTACCGCAGCATAAGGTAACTGGGTATTCCGAAGGCTACGGTATGGTGAGACCCACAACCACAGGCGGCGGAGGAGGAGTCGGAGTGGTGACGGAGACGGGTTACACACAGGTGACTTACGACGGCGGGATGGGTAGACAGGTGATGTACACGGCTTCTCCAGGAGGAGTAATCGGGGGCCCACAACAAGTTCAACAGGTTCAATATCAAGCAATGGCAGCTGCTGGAGAATTGAGATCGGCCAGCAGCGTTGAATCTGGAAGCAGCAGGGGTTAATCTTTAAGGTTTGTTTTTATGGAGACTCAGTGTGATTGTTATGAAATTATTATAAATAAATAGGATTTAATTTNGGTTAATCTTTAAGGTTTGTTTTTAAGCAGATTCAGTGTGATTGTTATGAAATTATTATATATAAATAGGATTTAATTTACGAAGAAATAATTTCAGTGTTTAATAGACTACTGTGTATTATGGCACTTGTTACTGTTGTTTCTTAATATTGTCTATCTATGAAAATCAATTATCCAAAGCCACACTGCGTGGTTTTTTCTTCTATTTTTGTTATTTCCACAATGTTTCCTTCATGGTTAACCAAAATGCACACTTTTGTGTATTTTCTTATGGGGGCATAAGCGACCTTTGTCCTAGTATTAAGAGCGATAGAGCTTGCTGAACATGAAATTTTTGGCATAATCTCGGGATATAACTAATGAAATGGAAAAAAAATTACTTTTTATCATTAACATAGATTAAATTTTCACTGCCTCGTCTAAGGGGGATCCAGTGTATTTATGCCCTGTTTGGTGACCAATTTTTGGAAAAATTTTGTTTTGAATAATGAATTTTTGGATAATTTATAGTTAAAAAGTATAAAAAATATTTTGGATTTACGTGTAAGATATTTTATTTTGTGTAAATGTATTGTTGAAAATAAATATGTAATTTTTTTTTTTAAAGAACGAGAAACAAAAATAAGGACTATGTATGTCTAGATCCAGGGCATTGACATTCAACTTGTGGGAATAGAGAAGGGATTCATAATTTGAGATATACAAATCGTCATCTTAAAATCAACAAACAATTACGACATATTTGACACGTTGAAATATATTAGATAAATTTTATTGCACATCTTTCTTTCTTAATCAAATATGATATTATCTAGCTCGGGGGACAAGCTTAAGATCGGAATAACATTTTTTTTTTTAAAGTCAAGC
>CAIGRN010076638.1:0-14637 GCA_903798345.1 Fraxinus anomala
GCTGAAAATCCACCACTATTGCTGTTATCCTCCTTCAACAGCTTTTCTGGGGTGCATGAAGTCAAGTTGGCATTATATTTTGGAAGCATTCTGGTCAATTTCTCAATCCATTTACTCGGGCTACTATCTTCAGTGTCTTGAGAAAATAACTGATTGATCAAATTACCATTATTTGATGTCATGTCACTAGCTACACTTTTTGATTTTCTATGATGACTAAGCGGTGGGTTAGACATAAGTGAAAAATTTCCAGAAGGCCCATCCTCTAGATAATGAGCTCCATTTCGATACACAGCCATTTCAAAACCATCTGGTGCAGCTTTCTGACTGGCTGGTTTAAGACCATAAAAACCTTGAAGGTTGTTCATGGCTGGAGAAACTTTCTGTCCCAAAGAAGATTTCATTTTCAGTGACTGAAGTGAATCAAACAAGTCAGAGTGCCTGCGGGCAGATGGAGTCTGCTCAGAGCTGCTTGATCTGCAAGTGGAAATTAATTAATAAGTTGTTCTTTAACCTCATTATTTAACTTCTATCATTTTCTTCTTTTTGGCAGGGGGAGGGGGCTTGCAAATCTGACTGACACCAAACTTTCAACTAAAAAAGTGCCTATAAGAAGTCATGTTTATTTCTAGTGGAAATGTATATGATGAAAGACAATGTAGGCAATTGGAATCTGCATAAAAACATAATTGCTTGGAATACAGTTTAAAAAATGGAAGAACAACAATCTTAACCGAAACCAGAAATAAGTGACTGTCAATCAATTCCCTAGACCCCCTACTGACCTTAACTCAAAACCAGAAAATAAAATGAAAATTTAAGTAGACAAGTAACAGCAACCAATCACAGTCCAACATAATGCAGAACTATTACAAATAGTTCTGAACTATAAAATGGTAAACTCAACCCAAACCCATAAAATAAAATGAAAAAATATATAAAGTAACAGACAGCCAATCACATGCCAACACGACATGGCTTCAATGTCAAAGTAATGCGAAACTACTAACTCACAGTTCTAAAATAAAAAATGGTAAAGAGATAGTGAATGTAAGAGTATAAACTCCTTAGTTTGAGGTTTTAATGCAATGTTGCTTCTCTAGTTTCTGGATTTGTGGTTATATTTGCCCTAAAGAGTAGCTTCCTTGTTATAATTATGAAGCAGTGACCTCAAACTTATCGAGCCCAATTAATGATTTGTCTTCTTCAAACTACACTAATATCCTCAGCCACTTGTTGCCATAAAAGCTTCATGTTTTGTGGGACTCAAAACAAAAAGGAAAACCCTACGTTGAAGAATAGGAATGCTATAAGAGAATAACTTATTGGTCCTATTTGATGCAAAATAAAACAACAGTCAGCATGGATGACCCATGCTTGAGAGCTCCATCACGTTAACCATCAAGGAGCATCTGTTGCTCAAGTTTAGTACTCTCCATTAATAAAACAGTAAGTCAGCTCACAAAAATAGTAAAAAGCACATTTAACTCTATTGAGCTGTTTACTTTACACGGGATATATTTAATTCCAATAAAAAAATATCACATCTTTTCGAACTATTAGTTCTCCCAATCAGAGTAATCTAAGCTACACTCGGATATTGAAACTTGATAGTCTCTGTTAGCATCAATCTCTCAGGCTTACATGTAAGGATTGAGAATCAACAGCCGGCAGTTGACCATGCAATGTAATGAGAAGTTAGAAAGCTCAATGACAGAAAAGAGAGCTACCAAATAAATAAATAAAAATAAATAAACACCCTTTTTAAATGAGCTGCAGATAAAGGAGCTAAAATGGAGGAGAAACTAAGCGCCTGTTTGGCCCCATTATTCCAAATTATAATGAGAGAAATAGTAATTTTCTGGAAATGTATAGTGAAAAAAGAAGGAAAAGTTTTTGGATTTACGTGTAATATTATTTTATTGGAGAATGTATGATTGATAAGAAGAGAGAGAAAAATGAATTATAACTTAATGAGGAATAATGGGGGCCAAACGGGGGCTAAATGTGAATTTCAAAAGGAGGTTTGGAACTGTATAGACGACTCTCCATAATGAACAAAAACCATTTACAATGGAAATTACAAAATTCAGTTGCTATTCATAGCATTCCAAGAAAATGAATGAAATTGTTATCAGTTGACTGGCTTATTCTTTTTTCAAGTATTTCCTCTGCTAATATATAATAAAATACTTTTCTTACTGAGATAAGTTTTTCTTACTAATGTGGTAGTGCATTTTAATGACAGACAGAGAATAAAAAACAAATTATGGTCCCTACTTAATGAAAGTAGCCGCAGACTGTATCAGTTTGTATGAAATTTGTTCACAATATCATATGAACCACTTAGAATATCAAAATAGAAAAAGCAGACGAAATAAGAAAAATCATATTGAAGACAGAAATACCGTTGAGGAGTGTCAAGACCATTGGACAAGCTAGGTGAAGGGGGGTGCCTCCCTGGCAATGGTATATGAATTGTCTTCAGAGCAAACATTTGGAGGTCCGTTACCAACCCATTCATCCTCTTTATATCTGCCACCTAGCCCATCCCCAAAATAAATGCATAGTTAGATCAGCAAATCTTTCATCAAAAATTTAAACCTCAAAAAGAAAATATTATTATGAGGGGTTTTCTAGTTTGTGATTTTTTTACGGAAACAGTAATGAGGAGTTACAGGAGGAGCATTGTTCAATTTTCGGAGCATGAGATTAGAGAAATCAATCACATACCTATTTTGCTGATTGTACATTGATAATTTTCAAAATTGTTTGATCAAACTCATACCCAAAAGGCCAAATAAAAGGCATGGCGAATTTAAATAAAAAGATCTCTGAGAACTGGTAAGGTGAAAAGAAGGCATATTTTCGTTTATGCAAGAAAAAGCCTTGTGCTGCTACTCAGAATTTTAACAATTCCCCAAATGTCGTATCGAATATTTTTTTTCATGAACTGAAAAGAACATAGAAAAGGATACTAGGTCCATTGAGTCCGGTTATAGTTTTGTTTTAAGCACAAAAGTCTGGATATGCTAGAGCTATGTTAAGCATTTCAGTTATTGCAATCCCATAGTTGTAGTATCGGATTTATATCTAAGGGTAGAAAATTCAATCCCTGTCAAGTAGTCTCCCACTTGAATGAGGTCAAGTTGAGCTATTCTACCAAAATGTCCAACTCTACCGCGTATGAGACCATTCAACTGGGATCAAGTTTGTAGATATACCAAAATACCAAAATTGACCATGGTCAAGATTGTTTAAGTTTCGACTTTCAAATGCATTCAAGTTCATTTCTTAGATGCTAGTTTTTGCAGGAGAATTGGCCTTCCTTCTCATTATGCTGAGAGTCTTTAGACTAGCTCTATGTTGAGAAACTTTAGAACCCTTTAAAATTCAGAACAAGTCTTTCATCTCCGCTTTACTTGAAGAGCAAAGATCAATAAAAGGGGAACTATGTAGAGTCAAAGACCTGCAAGAAGAGGCGAGCAGTGACCTAAAAGTCCGGCATTTCGTGGTGTGGTGTGGCGTGATATTCACTAGAGAGAGAAACCAGAGGCCATTTAGTGCAAGTTTGTTCTTTTTTTTTTTTTTTTCAGAAGGCAAAGTGGGATGGACTAACAAAAATACTTTTAAACCGATAATATACAATTTTAGGGATCTTTCAATTTGAAAATAAAAAAAGAGTTCCTTTAAATATATTCGCCTAAAACAGAGAGTTTTGCAGAATTAAGAACAAGCCAATGTTATCCAACATCTTCCGGTTAATGAGCATTGCTATAACATACTAAGAACAATCAGAACAAGTATCTATCCCAATATAATGACGAACATATGAGACAGCCAAATAACAGAAAAGTGAATAGAACAAATCGGTAATATTAGATTTAAACGAAACAATAATTAATTTGATAAAAATAAATAAGTTATATGAATTGTGTACCTCGACGCCGTATTTGATGGCAACACCGGCGAGGGTATCAAACTTGGAGACAGTGTGAACTATGTAATTCGGGCCACCGTTAACACCTAAACCGACAGCGGTCGACGATTCAGATGAAACTGGATGTGACCTCGACGGTGATGATGATACGGACGATGTGGGCACCTCTGTGGACCAATGTACCTCATAAAAATCTCCTCCATCATTAACTCTTCTCTCTTTTTCCATCCGATCCTCTAAACTTCCCTATGCCCACAAAAAAGATCAAGAAAACTAACGCAATTTGAATCTATACATGCTGATACTGATAATATTTACGGGTATCATAATTGTAAACAAGTTAATATGTTTTTACGCATTTAAAATACGGTTGACAATTTGAAAACGATGTGGCAGATCTGAGTAGGGAGAGAGCCGACAGCTGATCTTTTTTTTTTTCTCTATTACTCCTTATTTATTTTCTCTCTTACCGTATTTTCTATTTTGTCGTATAACAACGAGCAAATTCTCGAGGGCGACAAAGTTGGATAGATGAAATAAAAGGTAAATTATCATTATAGTCCTCAATCTATTGGAAATATAGAAAGTCGGTTATCGACCTATTATTTTATCCGTTGCAATCCTCAACTCTTTCTTTTTGTATCACTTGAGTCCTCAATGGATAATTTTACCCATATCAAACATGCCCTGAATATAAAATTCTCCCCTTTGTGTATGTATAAATAGATCTCCCTTATCCAAATTTGTTAAATGCATTATAAACTATCTTGGGAGCAAGACTTAAAATACTTTGTAATCTCATCTCGCATGTACTGACTGATTTTTTATGTTTTACTATATAGGTTCTTGGTTTGTACTTGAGGGGTTTTGATGCGTGAAAGAGAATTTCTAAATGATTATACAAATATTTCACATAATTAAATTTATTTTATGATCCATGATTTTTCTCCAAATTTTAAAGTTTTTAAAATTTTGTGTTATTGTTCTCTATATTTTGTAATATTATGGCCCTTCTAAATAATTTTTTAAACACTTATTCTTTAATTAAACAAAAAAGAAAATAAGAATAGAAAAAGAAAAACCAAAATCCACAAAGGGGTTAGAGAAACTAGTTGGGGGTGAGTTTCGTTTTATATTTTCCTTTTATTTTTCTTCGCCATGAGGTTAAAGTTATCTTTCTAACAATGAGTTTTTCAAGTAAAGTCGTCAAAGAAGAACTTTAAAGTGTCATAAAAAAGAAATGTCGGGAACTTTAAGCAGAAAACTTTTTCCACATTAAAGTTTTTGGCGCCTTTAGTACAAACAAGAATCTTAAAAACAGGCAGTTGACTTCTCTTTAAGAGATATAATTATACAACACGAAAAAAATATCTGACTGTAGAAATTAACAAAGTTGACTTAACTACACAATCAATAGATTTTGTTTTTCAAGAATATATTTATTATGTAATATTGTATAAATGAAATTTTATATTTTTCTTTTTAATATTTTATTCGATATTTAAAACTAAACAATGCATATATATTGTTATTTCAGTCCTTCTACCATCATTTAAATTAGAAAGCCCTAATTTAGATGTATTCTTTAGTACTGTTCAAAAAAAATAAATCATGAAAATCGTAACTTTAGTCCTTCCTCAAGACTACCTCGCATGTCATATAAACTAGAAAAGCCTTACATAAATCATGAAAATAGTAACTTTAGTACTTCCTCAAGACTACCTAGCATGTCATATAAACTAGAAGAACCTAACATAAAAGCAATGTTCTAAAAAGTGGCACTTGATTGCAAAACACCATGCCTAAGCTCTCTCTTTTTTTTTTTTGTTTAAATTTTTTTTTTTATTATTTCTTGCTTTTCTATTTTTTTTTCCACCCCTAGACACACTTTTTTCAACATAATATTTTATTATTTTATATGTTTAGTAGGTATTATTTTAACTATTAAATGATTTTTAGATTGATTTAAAAATTTAAAATAAGAAATCACTATTTAATTTTTTTTCACACTTAAGCCTCCTAGACTTGCCTAACTGTCACACCTTTCCTCCTCACTCTTTACGCTTTTTAGAAGTAATCTTTCTTCTTCCGAACCATTAGATAAACAAAGCACGAATATTGTAATTTTTGTCATTTCTCATAACTACCATTCTTGTCATGTAAAATAGAAGCCCTGTTTGAGCCACATTAAAATTTTTATTTTTATTCTTCTATTCATTTTCAACCACACATTCTTCAATAAAATAATATTTTTTATCATATCAATAACTTTTCCTTCTTTTTCAACCACACATTCTTCATCAATCTACTATTCCAAAATAACGTGGCTCAAACACGCATCCACTCTTTCTTCTTAGTACTGGAAAACCCTCATTAGACGCAATCTTTCTTCTTTAGTACCATTAGATAAACAAAACATGAATATAGGAATTTTTGTCCTTTCTCAAGACTCATTTGTGTCGTATAAACTAGAAAAATCCACCACAGATATACACTCTTACAACTATCATACCGATCCTTTTTCCAAGTCTACCGCCTGTGCTACAGTAACATGACCATCAAGAAGGCAGTTTTCTTTTTGATTTGTTATCTACTTCGTTATTTCCAGTTCGGCGTTCTTAAGTTCTCTCTGTCGTTTTTTCCAGAAACCGTTCATCTCTGAAGCGATATATTCTAAATATTAATGTGCAAAACCTGCTAGTATTTTCATCATTAATATCATGAACTGTATTTTTATAAATCCATAGACCAATCCAACTGCTGTTTTTTTTTTTTTTTTATCGAAGCACGGATTTTTTAGTTACCTAACTTACCATATTTTATTAATATTGATATGAAATCAAAGTACATACGAAAGGGGCTCCAAAGATTACATTACAAAGAGAATATTTGAAAAGAAATAATGAAAGCACTATAATTACCTAAGTAAATCTTCAGACATCAAACTTGTCCTCGAATGTAGAGCATATCTTGGTTTTGTTGCAAGATCTCGCACAAGAAACTCCTTATACTGCCTGCATAATTGATAGCAAGCAAATCTGCTGCTTATTACGCTCATGTAAAGTGTGATATCGAGTAATAAATCTAAATAATAATTTGAACCCTCCCTCCAAGATCCGCCCCATGCTCAATAATATGAATAACCACCATTGTATCCGAGTCAATTTGTATACGGAGAAATGACTTGTCATAAATAGGCAAGAATTCTGCTTTGAGGTTGGTACAATAGCCATAAAATCCAAGAAAGCAATAAGATCTCTCACTTGACCACCTCGCCACTAAACCCGGATTGCCCATTCTCCATATGGTTGGCTCCATTTTGCAACAATAAGCCTTATAATGCTTGATACCCATGGACCGAGCTATATCAACATCACCGCACCAATGTAATTCAAATTATCACTCAGCATTGAGAATTTGATGTTTCACTTGGCGATGCAATATCAAATAGTAGATAATTTTAGATATGATTATATATTAGCCATTAAGTTCGTATTTGATTAGGGTTATAGTGAGGGGGCATTGGGCTTCCAATGCACCTCAAACGTCTCTCCTTCAAACCACTCCTCTAAAATTAATATTTAATACATAAATCTAAATCACTCAAATTTTTACCTACACTCCATCTCTGTTTGATCTTTGAACCTCGTCTCTAACTCCCTCAAGATCCGTTTCGACGACTCTAGTAAAACACCCAAGGGACGGCAAAAGTACATGAATACAAAAAATTTAGTGCGTGCGTGCGTGGAAGCTAAAATTATTATGAATACTCAATTAAACAGGGACTGAACAAAGAATAAAAGAGATTGTGTATAATTTCTAGCTTAAATCTTGCCCTCCATTAATGCCATAGAAGAAGAGCATTTTAAATTGAATTACAAGTCCAGATTTTCTGAAACTAGAGATATGCATGCAACTTCAAGACAGGTACACAAGTATCTTGTGCATAAAAAACTTATCCGCACAACTAATGGCCCACCAGAGGGGTCAAATGATGTCTAAATATACAGGTAGATATTGTTGAACAAACATCAAGAAGAGAATAGGCAAGATTTGTTAGAATTTACCCCATCTACCTCTTTGATAGAAGGAAATTAACATTCATAAGAAGTATATTAACTACTACGGTAAGAAAATGTTATTTACTTGTACACATCAATGTACATACCAGATTAACTCAGATGAACAGAAAGAGGTAGGGTGGATAGAAAAACTATCAGTATGACTTGTAAAGTGTACCTCCAACAAAATCATTTTTGATATTTATTAGTCATAATACAAGTATTGGTATAATGGGGAAAAAGGGCTTAAACTTACGTCTGTGGGGTGCATTTGTCAGGAATAAGTTCTAATATACACAGTTCTGCCGAAGGGTCTCCACTCGACAATTCCGTTTTGGTGCTAATTCCAAAATTCAGTTGGAGCATTATTAACGCAAATCCTACTTGACAAGCTTCCTATAACCTGAAAATAGAAGAGAAAAGAAAAACGTAATCCATCAAATAATAACAAACAAGTTTGATTCAAGGGAGAGGCTGTTAAATGGGTATTCCTATCCAAAAATCAGGTGAAGAAAGAATGCGCAGTTTTATAAAATTAATGTAGACTGGGATATATACAGCACATATATAGAGCACGGTTGCAACATAGCATATAGTTGGGAAGATCTCACTCAAGATCAACCAACTTACACAAACTTCAATTTGTTTCAATTATTTCAGTTTGACCATTCCATTTGTAACAATGATCCAAACTAAAGGCCAATCCCATGGGCTGGCAGAATGCGTGACTTGGCATTTCTTTGAGGCTAAATCAACAGTTAATTTAGCAAAGAAAATGAACAGGATCAAAATCTTAATCCACTCTTCAAAATTATCCTTAGTAGCAAAAAAACTAACGACTCAATGTCAAACAAGTACCAGGTCATGCAATCTATTAGCTACGTGATACTAGCTACAAGTTTTAGCCAGCTACCGCTTAACTGAAACAAAAATGTAAGTTAGATGATGAAATTGAAACTAATTGTAAGTTGGGTGAACATAATGAAACAAACATGTAAATTGAGTGACCTCTAATAAAATTTTCCCAACATAAAATCCTACTTTGTAAGGACTTATCTTCATAACACGACCTCAAAATAAAACACAAACTAAGAATCTCATATGCATGTTAAAAATATGGTTCAAACAGAAATAGAGCATAACAAAAGATAACAGTTAAGTCCACAGAGACACAGTAACTCATTTAAATCTATCAACCACAATTCATACACATTACACAACATAGACACGCCTTCATGGACCTGGCCTTTGCAATAAAGGTCTATCAACCACAATTCATACACATTACACAACATAGACACGCCTTCATGGACCTGACCTTTGCAATAAAGGACATGGACACGTGGGGATAAACCATATCTATTGAAATTATACATTTATATATGTCATTTTTATTTTTATACAATCATTTTTCTATAAAATCGATATTCTTTTCAGCTTTGATATCAGATTTTGCTAATAAAATCGTTTGTATAAGAGTGTTTATCCTTGTACTTTGTACTATTGAAAAGGAAATAAAATAATCTTTTATCAAAATTTGCATATAATACTGATAAACATATATCACAATTGAGCATGTCAGGAAAGTGTCCCTCGCATGTTAAAATTTTGAAAATTATATATAAAAAATATATATATAGAACAAGATACATGGCATATGCTGGACAGTTGGATACATGTCCCTTGTCCAAGGATTGTCCCTGCTTCTATGAAAACAAGATGATTTCAGAACATGTCCACGACTCGCGAAGAGGCAAAGTTAGAAAACTCACCAAAGACAGTAGGCTTTACACTAATTCTACGCTGGCCTCCAGTTGAGGGTGGACATTTCCGGTCTCCAAGACATCATCTGAGGAACAGTATGACCTGTTGAAAAATAAAGCACAACGTTACTTCTACGATAAACTGCAGTTCTAATAGCAAAAAAATACATGGGATAATAAATGGATCATATTTACTAAAAGATACCTGAGATAGGAGAGGCAATTGGCGCCCGGGGAGGGGGAAGGGGAGGGGCAGAGGGTTGAAAACCAACCGTACTCATAGGAGGCCTTTCTAAAGGGAATCCAGAAATTCCTGCTACAGGGAAGTACATTAGAACTGTACATGGACGTGCAGTCGCTGAAAATCTAGTAACCACTAGCATCAGAATGCACAAAAACAATGCTGATCCAAGATTCAGTGAATCAAGAAGTATTTTTTCCGAGTCTCAAGCAGCCAAGACATATTTACTCTTTGTACTCTTTTAAACAATTTTTATGACATCTTCCAGTACTTTTCAAAAGGCAGCATATCATTTCATGCCTTACTAAGTAAACTTAAAATGGGAAAAAAATTCCACCAGGACACACTCACAACCCCCCTTTAATGCCTATAAGCTTCAAAGCCAAATAACCAATCCAGAACCAGCCTTTTGAAATTATGCTCTAGAGAAATGTGAAAATGCAAGACTATCACCAGGAATACAATACAACTGAAGCCCCATGCATGGTACTCTTAAAACTACCTACTATAAGATGAAAACTTACAAACATTAGGTACTATCAATAAAAATTTGAAATTTGACTGTAATTGCATTATAAAATTATGACAATGTATGAACATTGAGTAGAAGATAGATCTACATGTTCAAACAAACGATAGTTATTCATGTGTATATTTTTCATTTATAACTAAGCATATCAATACCAGGTCTTTTATCTATATATTTATATTTCAAATTAGAACACACCTCTTCAAGTAAGTGATAGTAGAAAAGCAGGAAGTTAAAATAAGATCACTACTATTTCAAAAGGCCCATCAACCATAACCGACATAGTAAGTGAACAACTTTATAGGTTCACGATCATTTGTATCCAATTTTACTTTCTCGTTGCAGGCATAGAGGAGGTTAATCATATGATAAAAACAATTTGGATAACTGAAATACCAAACGAAACTGCCATCTTTTTGCATGAAAAAAAATAGAACTCCATCTGAGAGGGGACTTCTACAAGAAAGGGAAGAATGAACGTACGAACTAGGTAATTAATGCACAAGTAGTTAAGGCAAAGATTCATCTTTTAGCTCGTCCTGAAGATAAGAAAAGCATGGCTGATGATACCTTTCGCTGCAAGCTTGGATTGACATCACAACATCTTAAAAGTTGAAGTTGAAGGGGGAAGATCCAAATATACCAAGCTCTTTGATTCAAAGAATTTATATACCTAGATGAGAGACTAGAGAGTATTATAGTACTGATTTTGGATTCCCCAAAGGAGAAGGATAGAGCAGCAAGTCTCTTGAAATATAATAGGTTCAAATTTCCAAATTCTTGTACATAAATTCTATCCGATAGAACTTGTTTTAGTATTTACAATTTTTCATTTTGTCATCATTAATCATGTATTTGAAATTCTTATTAATTGATAGTTCAGGTATCGAAGTCCCTCGTGCATGAAATTGCAACTTTCCCTTTGTAAGAAAAATTATTTTTTCTCTAAGTGATTTAAGGCAATTACAATAGTTTCTGAAATTTGATTGACCTCAGAATAAAAAGAACAATTTATGTAAAACACTCCTCATTGCCGAAGTCATCCTTGGTAAGGTGTAAGGAACCCATAAATTTAGGCTACTTCAGCTGAGTAACAGTGTAAATGAAGAACCATCTTAAAGGGAAGCCTAACAGTAGTAATAGCTGCCTCCCATTTGATGTTGTGTGTGTGGAGGCTGAGATTAGGCATTTCAGACATAGTTGGTCAAAAATTTTGACCAACAGTGAGGAATAAGATTGCAGATTGAACCTGTATTAAGTCAATATTATAAATCTGCGAACTAATTGTCCCCACCACCCTTAGGTGGTGGATTATGTCGAGGAGTTACTTTCCATAATGAAGTCAAATATATACATATGATTGAAGGAAAATGCTCTCTTCGTAGATGCATGCAGCTAATTAAATGTGTGATGATTTTATATAATGGAAGTCTTAGTAAAAGCCATTTGAACATAAAGAGTCATTATGAAAGATATTATAACTGATAGAATATTAGTCATAATAATTATGTGATTCTATATGATTGACTACTTGTCACACTCACTGTGATCACAAAAGAAAAACACACACCTTCTTGTGCAAAGGGTGAAGCTGAACAAGATCTTCCTCCTGCCTTCCATAAACTGCGCGGATGATCAGAATTAAACTCATTTGGTTGAGCTCTCCATTGCTCATCAGCAGCATATTGCCTCGGCCCATCAGAAAAGTTTTGCAATGAGTAAGTGGGATATGAGTGTTGCAGGACTGAGGTTTTTGGATATGATATATGATTGGGTGGATGATTCAGAAGCGGAGGCCTTTGTGCAAATGGTGCATTACCAGGAAGAAACGGCTGTTGTTGAAAAACTTGGGGATCCATGTCCATATAAGTGCCACTGCATCCATATTCTAAGGTCCTCGACAAACTATATCCAGAGTGTTCTCGTGCATTTCCGACTCCAGGTGGAGCAAAACAGGGTGATTGCTGCGAAAATACTTCATTTTTGACAGAAGCATCAATATGAGTCCCATGAGGAGTATTTGTTGTCATTTGAGAATGTTTATTCCCCTGTAAAAAAGAAGAGTTAATAAGTAATCCTACTCTAATAACAATGCAGAAAGTGGGACAGCCAGAAGCCTTACAATGGGCGTGCCAGAAACTTCATTTGGTAAAGGAGGTTGTTGATATGCTGCCGTGAGGGAGGAAGTAGATATTGATGATGAAAGTGAGGCCATGTTTTGGGACATCAATGAAGGCTGCGGAGGAAACGACGGCGAGGGAAGTAATGCAGGAGGACCGATGGGTGGTGGAGGAAATAGAGACATCTGTGATGAAGGAAGTGGTGGCGGCGGAGGCGGAGGTGGGGATGGAGATGATGAAGGTGGCGGCGGAGGTGGCGATGGAAGTGGTGAAGTTGGTAAAGGCGGAGTTGCAGGAGGAGAATCAATGGGCAAAGGTGGCGAACCCTCAGGTAGAGGCAACAACTCGCAAGAATTGATTGAAGTGGACACCAGAATCATATCTGCATCTTGCTGAATTTTATCAGTCTCAAGAGCCCCATTAGTGGACAGTGGTTTTTCATCTTTTTGGTGTTCAGACACATCTTCCATTTCAAGTTCACCATCTACATCTTCTAAAATGCAGTGACGCCTGTCACTTGGAGTAACTGCACAATTTTCAGGATCTCCAGTGATAGGCATACCTTCTGATGGTGATCTATCTGCAACTTCGTTGCACAAATTAGCCTGGATATTATTCTGGTCTTCCTCTTCTACAAATGTGCGAGATGACAAAAGGCCATGTAGTTTAAACGACGTGTTGCTGAAAAAACAACAGAAGTTATAGAGCTGAAAGTGAATACAGAAGCTAACATATCAATTTTCAAAACCAGGCAAATACAGATAATACTGCATGTGCATGTGCATGTGCATGTGCATGTGCATATCCACGTACCCCTCACACAGAACAGACACCCCACCCCACAAGAGAGCACACGTGCACTCAACACTCCAATACATCAAACACAATTACATGACAGAACAGATACACATGACACCAATAAATAAATACATGATAAAAGTCATGAAAAAGATGATAAACAATAAAGATGGACAGGGATAATAGCACAATGGTTTGGCTAAAGACAGTACTCCATATCATCAGGTTTTCAGGAAAGTGACCACCTAAATAAAGAAGTATAAGATATTGTGTCCACTGTGCCAATGCCATTACCATAACATGAAAATCAGAGTAAAACAAGTAATTGCCGATGGCAATCGGAATGAATGGCACAATCGTATGGCAGAAACCCATAGTTATTCAATTTGGATTTCTTGTTATCTGGCTTGCTAGGGGAAATTAACCCCAAGTCCATAGGATTGTAGATTAGTTTAATACCTTATCCATAACTGAACAAAAAAATATGTTGACGGATAAAACAACTACCAGACAGACAAAATATTTAAATTTACAAAACAGGCTCAAGAACTCCTTTAGTGTGTGTTAGTGTAATTTGTAAAACTGAGTGTTATTCAGCTGTTGATCTAGGAATGTTGCAAGGCAGAACAATGATGTGCCAACACCACCACCTTTTCCTAGAAAGTACTATTGTGGCGAAAGAGTGAAGGAGGAGCAAATTTTGGTACCTGCCATATTCATCCACAAGCATGCCTTCCATTTCTCTAATGGGATCGTCTATAGCTCGCTCAGCTCGAGAAGGGCGCCTAAAGGAAAACCCAGCAGAAGCATCATCATTCACTGCACCAATATCATTCATATAGCGACGAATAACAGATTCCGGCATGATTTTCCTCTCAAGCCATAATCGCAAGACCTAAGGAAAGATTGTAACTCAAATCATTCTGCACAGAGCTGAAAGGCTCACTTTCAGATATGAACTTTAGTCACCTTAAGACATTGACGACGATTCTCATGAGCACTTGCCCCAGGCGGAGCAGCAGCTCCTACGAGACGGGATAATGCTGCTAGAACAGCAGGAATATATGAGGCCCCAGCAATTCCTGAAGGAACATAACAACCAAGAAAAGAATTATAAACAAATCTCCACCCAAAGAAGTGTGGTCAAAAGAAAAAAAAAAAAGTGTGGTCAAAAGAAAAAAAAAA
>CAIGRN010076655.1:0-27125 GCA_903798345.1 Fraxinus anomala
TTTATCGATAAATAAATAAATTATTCATTTATCGATAAATAAATAACCTTGCTAAATGAATATTTTTTTCCGGTCCCTAGGGTATTACTTTATCGAGGTTGAACTGTATAAGGAATTTAAAATAAAACTTAAAGAATTTGAAATTGAATGTGGGGGCAGCTGACCCCACTACCCCCATACTAAATTCACCATTGTATCTGAGAAAGTTTCCTAATCTAATGCTGAAGGTAGAGTTAAGAGGGTTTAGCCTCGTACAAATTCTCGAAAGATTTGAAACATTTCTTGGAGATATGTTAGGTAATTTACGGCCTTAAGGCTCTTGACAAGCGTGTCATCAATGTATACCACCATAGTTTTTCCTATCTATTGTGCAAAAAAAATTTTGAAAGCTTTTAATAGGTGGCTCTAGCATGTATGGCTCCTCTCATAGTTCGTCAACAATGGTTATGAAATCTCTTGATCCTTTCGAACTTATCTAGCATTGTAACCAATTTCAACGAGAGAGTAGTGTTTGTTACTGGTGTGCAATGAGTATCTTTCTTCCAAAGTTCATGGAGTAATCTTTTGTTTTTTTCTAGTCACCTCTGACTTTGGATATGCCATTTTGGGTTGGGGGCCTCCCGAATAGATGATGCATTGAGGTGATTGCCTTCAACTATTTTAAAGCAAGTCTCCTCGATATTCCATTATATGCATATATATAATCTATAATCAAGAATTACATGAAACGTTAAGAGAACCTGGTTGTCACTAATCTCCACTACCAAAGTTATCATGCCTTGGGGCACAAGGCTATCTCTGGTGGAATTATATAGAGGCTTAAGTATCGAAACCCAATGATGATCTACAATCATTTGATTAAATGCATTTTCGTACAATATGTTTATAGAATTTCCATCACCCACCAACATTTTTTGAGACTGTTTGAATCTATTACATCTCCGATTAGAGAGTGTCACAATGGGGATAGTATACACTCTTTTTACCATCATTATCGAATGTGATGGGCTCGAATATAGGTAATAGAGTAAAGTTTTCATGTGTGAGCTTCTTGGTTATTTTTGCATGATTTTTCTTTGAATTTAGGTTGAACCTTCAACATATGGAACGACCATCTATTGCATTGATTTCATTAGGTTCGTATGGAAAGGAGGTCGCTCTATTCGGTGTTCATTGCACCTTGAAGAATCTTCTCATTTCCTGGTTATCATGGTGTCCTAACTTTCGAGATAGGTTACCATATAGATCTGGATTGTTATTTTGAGTCGTTCTTTAAATTTAATTTACATTTATGGGCAATCCTCGATGTAATGATCCCTGGTTTGGTGCAGTTGGCAGAATTTCGATTTGTGATCTTTTGGCGATGGTGCATAAGTTTTTGGGGCGATAGGTGTTACATGTGATATGTACTCCTTGAATCTAAGGATTGATATTTGCCACCATTTGATGTTGGCTAAACTTGGGCCATCTCCTTATCACTGTTAGGATTTGGTGGCTTCAAATCAAACTTTTTTTAAATATGCAACTTCCTCAGTTTGAATTTCTGCTTGAATTAAATTGAATGATTGATTGTATATGCGAGAATTCTTATTTCTAACATCCCTACAAAATTTTGTGTCCATTAGAAGTACGTTCTATAGGACATCGAGTGTCCTTTCATCATATGTTGTTTCGAAACAATTTGTTTTTGAAACTGGTTAAGTAAATTTTCATAGACTCACTTTCACCCTACATAATTAAGGTGAGTTGTAGGAGCATCACTAGGACAGCTGCCCAAGAATGCCATAACAAACTCCGCCTTAAGCCATGACAAACTTCGAATGGTTCCTGGTTTTAGTAGGATATACCACTTTGAGGGCCATGCCACCAATAGTCAAATGAAAAACCCTATTTCAATATCGACTTTGCATTTTTTTAGTTTCATCTGTATTTTGTATTCGCTGAGATGACAAGTGGGATCACATTTTCATTTATATTTATCCATTTTGAAAATATGAAGGTTTTTCGAATTAAAATTGCCTTGATCTCCTCCAAGAATGGAGTTTTTCGTCCTCATCATCTAATTCAAAAATTCTTCAAGACCTAGATTTATCAATGAACTCCCTTTTCTCGTAGCACGAAGTATCTTTTAGCATAGATGTATAGTTTGGGGAGTGCTTCAATTTTCCTCTTTGGCTAAGCCTTTGAGCATAATCTACTTTATCACATAGTCTATCAAAGACTCTAATAGACCTCGTAAGTCAATGCTCTTGCTCACGCTCATTGACAGTTGTGCGCAAAAGCATTTAGAACCATCAACACAAGTGTGAACAACTCGTTCCTGGGTGTCGTTTGCATTGCAAGATTTTTAGATAATGGATTACCTCATGTGGGGTTGTATACGATGTGTTTCCTATCTGTCTTCACTGCAGCATTTTTTTTTGGAAAGGACTCGTAAGTGGGGCAACCATATCAGACATGTTCTGCACCATCAAAACTTTCGTTTTGCACCAATGACGAAGTTTTTTTCCTCCTTTAGTGGTTCATTATGTTTCTCCATCTCCTCACATTTTCTTTTTGTATTGGAATCACTATTTGCCTGATTTCCACTGAATGGTGCCTCATTCTCACTCAATTTTTCAACGTGTACACTTTTTTTCAAGTACATTACTAGTCTTTGTGACGTTTTCAATTTGTGGTTTTTCGTTCTAGATCTTAAAACAGGCGGCACCAATCTGTCGATAGCAAAATTTGCTCTAATAGCTAATACATCCTAAACATGTTTCCTTCTGCTTGCTTTCCTCCTATACACGAGTAAATGATTAGAGGTCAATGGCAATGTACACATGCGGGCTTTTGTCACCATTGGCCCTCCAACGTTCAAGTCACTGAAAAAGCTTCTAAAAGCTAAACTTACGAAACCTTTAGTAGAAATGAGCAACATGAATAAGAAGCGTGGTTACGACATTTACAACAAGAGGGTATTATGGTCTTTTACCTCTTTTTGAGACACGTGTCGTGATGTTAATGGAGAGCTATCACTTCTGTAACATTCTTTTACCAAAAATGGCAAATTTGTTAGTGAAACTTTTCTTTACACATTTTGTGTATACTCGTTGCTTCTTATAAGACTAGTAATTTTCCAATATATTTTCTCGCTTCATCTTTTCGTACTTCTTCAACAAATTGATACTGACGTTGCAAATGTCCCTCTGTGCTAATTATTAATGGTTTGTATTAAGTTAATAGATATTGTCTTTGTGTTCAATCTTGTTGGAGACTCAAATCTTTATGTCTAGTACTCAATAACCTCGCTTAGTGAATCATTCATTCTTTAGGCTGTATTTACTTTTCAAAGAGTCATAAAGGGCTATACGTTCATGAACCTCGTGGTAAGTGTTTTTTGTACACTTGTCCGAGCCAATTTACTAAGATTTTATGTCGTCAAAATGTTAAATGTTACTTAAATTGGGTTAATTTTCTATTGTTTCAGTTTGGACCCGTGTCTAAGCATTTGGAAAAGAGGGAATGATCAATTGGCCATTGGATGTAAGTTTTGGGACTAATATGTACTTGAATAAAAGTGGAGGATCAAAATCAAGGAAAGAATGAAGAAAATGAACCAAAGTGGAATTTTTGGAAGGATACGTATAACTGGGTGACAACCTAGTCATTTAGGCCGAGTGGTCGCCTGGCTATGTAAAATCAAAACAAAGGCAAAACAAGATGTCCAGGCGATCGCTGAGTTTTGACATTCGCGACAAGAATTTGGTTTCCATTTTGAATTCTTCTTCTACAGGGAATCCTTTCTTTTAAAGGCATATAAATACAACATATTAACACAAAAATAAGGTGAAAGAATTGATTGCAAAGAGAGGCATGGAACAACGCAAGATCGAATTCAAGAAAGCCAAGAATTTCGGGTGATGAGTTATCTTTATTTCATTGTTTTCTTTCTATTAACATGTTAGGCTAAAGTAATTTAGAGCTATAATTGCGATGAATCTTGTATCATAATCCTTTAACTTGTGATTTTATTTCTTTTTGACATTCAAAGCACATTTTCAATTATTAAATGATTGACATAGAGTTTTTTTTTTCTCTACAACTATATGCGCAATAGTTGTATGAGTTTTGTGACTTATTTTATCTTCGAAAGATTGAAAATAAGTTAAAGATAGTGTCAATTATCGTATAGTCCGATAAGGGATAGAAATATACAACTATGCTCTATGTAATCTTTAAGTGTTCACAACTCCTTAATGTATTCTTGTATGTTCGCATCCATCATAAAAATATAGTCGGATCACATGTAAGAAGAGATTTAATTATATTCGAAAGAGATCGCTAAATAATTTAGGAATATTGATCTTCAAAATTAAATCGTATTGTCAAATTGTAAGGTTCGAAATTAAAGATGATTGTTATAAGAAGATTAAGGATCCTAGTGCCTTTTTCAGCATTATATTTTCATCAAGCTTGCATTCATTATAACTTTGCATTGATTTTAGTTAAGTTTTGCATTCATAAGTAGATTATTTGATTACAATTCCGTTTTAGAAAAAAAAATCACAATTTCCATTGTTTCAGTTAAAGTTGAGTTATTTCTAACTTAAACTAGCACAATCTCTATGGGTACGGTACTTGGATTCAAAAGCCAATTTAATACTTATTAATGAACTGTGGACTTATGATATTTCAAATCAAAAAGATTTCGAGACAATCTTTTGGCGCCACAAGTTTTTGGTGCCGTTACCGAGGATTGCATTTGAGTTTAATTTCATTTACTTTGACGCTAATTCGAACTTTTTGCTTTTATTTTATTTTTTCTTTTCTATTAATTTATTTCAGTGCTTCTATTCTCTTTCAGGCATTTTATGTGAAATTTGGGAGATGATGAACTAATACCGCTAATCCATACATCGAACGTACTTTTTACCATAGACTAAGAGAAGCACAATAAACAGAGATGGCTAATGCATAGAATAATCCGATTATTCAACTGAATGAAGATATAGTGGTGGATCAAGGGAATATGCTAGTTGGAGACTTTATGACTCCAAAAATTACTCAGAGTCAACCTAACATCATTTATCGCCATTTTGGGCTACCAAACTTTCAACTAAAACCAATGTCGTCCATTTGTTTCAAAATGGACATTAATTCTATGACAGGGATGATGAGAATCTACACACACATCCCTCGATTTTTAGATATATGTCAACACTTCAAATATCAAGGGGTTTCAGATGATGCTATTAGATTGAAATTGTTTCCACATACTCTACGTGATAGAGCGCTTGAATGTTTGGACTCACAACCTATTGCCATCATCACCACCTAGAATGACTTGACTAAAAATATTTACACCAAATTCTTCCCATCGGTGAAGATCGAAAAGTTGAAGCATGGCATATCCATATTTCGACATGGAAAAACCGAATTCTTTGATGAGGCTTGGAACAGATTCAAAAACATGCCTCGAAAGTGTCCTCATCACAGCATTAGTAAAGGACACCAGGTCCAATATTCTTATGCAGGTCTACTTTTATCTTACAAAAGCATGGTGGACTCATCATCCAATAGCTTTTTATCTACGAAGACAATTGATGAAGGCTTGGAGTTGTTGGAGATGGTGGCTATTACCACATACATGTGGGCCTTTGAGCAGGTTGTTTATAAAAAGGCACCAGAAGTATATGAAGTGGACACATATACAACATTATTTACAAAAATTGACTATTTGGTTCATAAGTTTGAAAGCATGTCATAGTCGGCCAATGCAGTACAGGTCAAGCGGGCAAGTTGTGAAGAATGCGAGGTAAATCACAGCATAGCAGACTATCCAATTCTTGCAAAAGACACCGAACAAGTTGAATATATATAAGGGATTCAGCGCCAACAAAATAATCCACATTCTGACACCTATAATCTTGGTTGGATGAAGCATCCAAAATTTTCTTAGAGTAATCACAATCCCAATAGACCACAAGGTTCTCAATTTTAGCAAGCAGAGAAAAGAACTTCCATGGAAGAAATGTTTGGTAAATTCACAGAAAAAAAAGATCAGTACATAGGCAAATAATCAGTTCATGAGAAAGACTAAAAAGACTCTTCAGAATCAAAGTGCAGTAATTAAAAATTGGATACTCGAAAGGAACAGATGCACATGCTATATCAGGTAGAACGCCAAGTACATTACTAAGCAATATAGGAGTTAACCTCAAGGAGTGTGTCAAAGCAATTACTACAAGGATTGGGGTCCAGTTACCTGAGATTCACGTTAAGAGACCAGTTGGAAATAAAGAAAATGTACCTTGACAATGAACATGTGTAACAGACTAAACGAACAACGATAACATCTTAAAAAGAGAATTCAGATACACCACGGGTTAAGAAAACCGTTCCTATCAAACCATATGAGTCTCCGATTCTATTTCCTCAGAGACTCCAAAAGCACAAGTTAGACAAGCAGCATACAAAATTTCTTGAGGTCTTCAAGAAACTTCACATCAACATCTATTTTGCTGATGCACTTGCTCAGATGCCTAGTTATGTCAAATTCTTGAAAGATATTTTATCTAACAAATGGACGAACACAAGAAGTGATGTTGAAGGAGGAGTGTAGGGCTAAAATACAGAATAAGCTACCTACAAAATTAAAAGATCCAAGGAGTTTCACCGTACCTTGCACTATAAAAGATTTTTATTTCGATAATTTTTTGTGTGATTTAGGTGCAAACATTAACTTGATGTCACTCCCTGTTTCTAGGAAACTAGATTTAGGGGAGGCTAAAACGATTACAGTAACTTTATAGGTAGCTAATCGGTCTATCATGTATCCAAGAGGAATTATCGAAGATGTCCTAATGAAAGTAGAAAAATTCATCTTTCGAGTTGATTTTCTTATTCCTGATATGGAGAAAGACATGGACATCCCACTTATATTGGGTCGACCATTTCTAGCCACTGAAAGAGCTCTTATTGATGTATAGAAAGGTTAGCTAATTCTGAGGCTGGTGAAGAGCATGTCGCATTTAATGTATTCAAGACCATGAAATACCCAATTGAGTCAGACATTTACTTTCAGATCGACGTGACTGACAGTGCAGTTTATGAAACCTTCTAGTTGCATAATCCATCAGATCCATATGGGACTTATATTGTACATTCTCAATCCACTCACACTAACTCTGGTGAGATTAAGATATGTGCAAGATATCTTGAAGCTAATCGTCCATATAGGCGCAAACCATACTCTAAGGAGTTGGGCACAGGTACTACAAAACCTTTGCCATCAATTCAACATACTCCAAAGTTAAAGCTCAATCAATTACCTCCTCATCTCCGCAATGCCTACTTGGGAGAATCTCCTACATGGCCAATCATCATTGCAAATTCTATTAGTGAGCATGAGGAAGTGAGCTTACTGAGAATACTAAAAGATTATAAGACAGCTATTAAGTGGTCTATTGTTGACATCAGATGGATCAGCCCTATACTTTGCATGCATAAAATTCTCGTGGAGAATAATTTTCGACCAAGTATAAATAGCCAAAGGAAACTCAATCTGAATATAAAGAGATAGTCACAATAGAGGAGCAAACTTTTGGATGCAGGGATCATCTATCCTATCTCAGACAGTGTATGGATTAGTCATGTTCAGGTTGTGCTGAAAAATGGAAGTATCACAGTGTTACGAAATGAGAAGAATAAACTAATTCCTACCAAAACTGTTACTGGATGGAAAGTTTGCATTGATTATCGCAAATTCAACACTGCTACTCGAAAGATCACTTTCTCCTTCCATTTATTGATCGGATGTTAGACAGGTTAGCAGGTCATTCCCATTATTGCTTCCTTGATGGATACTCCGATTATAATCAAATACCAATAGCGCCCGAGGATAAGAAAAGATGACTTTTACCTATCCCTATGGTACCTTTGCCTATTGCAGGATACCATTTGTTATATGCAATGTTCATTCTACATTTGCATGATGGCCATCTTCTCTAATATTGTGGAAAATCCATATAAGTCTTTATAGATTATTTCTCAATTTTCGATTATTCATTTGATGAGTGCTTGGAGCACTTAAGCTTAGTCTTGAAATGATGTAAGAAAACCAATCTAGTACTAAATTGGGTTAAGTGTCACTTCATAGCACAAGAGGGCATCGTGTTGGGTCATTGAATTTTAGCAAAGGGTATAGAGGTTGACAAGACAAATATTCGGGCTATTGAGAAATTACCACCACCTACCTCAGTTAAGGGCGTTTGAAGTTTCTTTGGTCATGCCGAGTTTTATCATCACTTCATCAAGGACTTCTCTAAAATCACTAAATCGTTTGTGCAAGCTAGTCAAGGATATTCCTTTTGTCTTCTCTAAAGAGTTCGTTGGCTTTCAATACACTAAAAGAGACGTTAATTTCCGCACCAAAAATTATTGCACCAGATTGGAGTTAACCCTTTGAATTGATGTGTGATGCAAGTGACTACGCGGTGGGAGTAATATTGGGATAGTGAAGAGATAAGATTTTTCTTGTTATCTACTATGCAAGCAAGAAATTGAATGACGCACAGTTGAACTATGCCACCACCGAGAATGAACTTCTAGTTGTAGTCTATGTCTTTGATAAATTTTGCTCATATCTTGCTGGATCAAATGTAATAGTATACACAGACCATGCAGCATTAAAGTATTTGATGGCTAAGAAGGATGCTAAACCAAAACTGATCAAATAGGTGTTATTCCTACAAGAATTTGATTTGAAAATAAGAGACGAGAAGGAAAGTGAAAATGTGGTAGCTGACCATTTATCTTGACTTAAGCAAGGAGAACAGAGATAGTTAGTAGATATCAATGAAGTCTTTCCCCATGAACAAATTTTTAACTTGGATACTACACCATGGTATGCTGATATAGTGAACTATTTAGCCAAGTCCCTCATTCCACTAGATTATTCAAGTCATCAAAAGAAAAAATTATTTTCGGACTTGAAGTGCTATTTTTTAGCGGATCATATTCTCTATAAAAAGGGTCTAATCAGATGAAGTACTGTTTTTTAAAGGATCATATTCTCTACAGAAGGGATCTAATCAGATTATTAGGCGGTGTATTCCTAAAGATGAGGTCCCTCAAATACTCAAGCAATGTCATTCTTCCGTTTATGCTTGGACACTTTAGCACTTCAAAGACAATTGCAAAAATCCTTCAGTCTGGGTTTCACTAGCCTTCAATATTCAGAGATGTTTATGTTTTTGTGAAGAGGTGTGATAGATGCCTGCATACAGGAAACATCTCTAAAAGAAACAAAATGCCTTTGAATAATATTATAGAGGTGGAGCTGCTTGATGTGTAGGGAATTGACTTCATGAGGCCATTTTTTCCCTCTTTCTCATATTAATATATTCTTGTTGTAGTTGGTTGTGTCTCTAAATGGGTAGAAACAGTTGCATTACCGACAAAAGATGCCTAGGTGGTGATAAGTTTCTTGAAAAGGTACATTTTTTATCGGCATGGCACACCTTGCGTAATTATTAGTGATGGGGTAAACACTTCTGTAATCCTCAATTTGAGTCCTTGTTGGCCAAATATGATGTCCGACATCTTCTAGCTACCCATATCACCCTTACACTAGTGAGCAATTCAAAATCTCTAATAGAGAGTTGAAGCATATCCTTGAGGTGACAGTGAGTTCTTCAAGAAACGATTGGTCTAAAAAACTTGATGCCTTGTTGGCATAAATAATAGCCTTCAAAACCCCTATCGTTGGATTTTTGGAAAGGTGTGCCATTTTCCAGTTGAGTTGGAGTATTGAACTTACTGGGCAATCAAGAACTTAAATTTTGATTTGAAAGCAGCTAATGAAAAGAGACTACTTCAACTAAATGAGATGGATGAGTTTCACTTGGAAGCCTATGATAATGCAAAATTGTATAAAGAGCGAACCAAATAGTGGCATGATTTGCTAGTGGCATGATTTGCATATTCAAAGAAGGAAGTTTGAGGTTGGGCAACAAGTCTTCCAATACAATTCATGAGCTTTTTCCGAGCAAATTAAGATTAAGGAAGTAAGGGTTGTACACCATTACTCAAGTTTTTCAATAGTCATTGAGATCACTCACGAAAGCAAATGCACATTTAAAGTTAATGGACAAAAGTTAAAGCCATGTTGGAATGAAGGATTTTCAAAAGAAAAGTTCACAGTTCACCTTGAAACATTGAGCTAAATCTCTCAAACAGTCAAGCTCTACACTATAAATCGAGCGCTTAATTGGTAAACTGGGCACTCGCCCGCTTAAAAATCAGGGGACCGCTTAAGTTAATCAAAAGCCAGTAGGCCTGAAATTGCTCAACTGCGTGATCGTCCAATTTTATGCTGGATGACCGCCTAACATAAATTGAAAAAAAAGATAGCATGGTTTTAAAAAGGAGAAAACACACGACAATTCTTTCACTCACGAGATTGTACAAATCATCGGTTCTATTCCAACTTTCTCCCACAACCATCAAGAATCCACCACTAGGAATTGCATTCCATTGTTCATCCCATCAATTTCACCTTCTACTCTCCATACACGACACATCCCAGTACTTGCAAACTAAACTCAAGGCATTCAATACAGAGACACGCTCACAGAATTCTCTCAAAACTTCCATCTCACTTTCATTTTCAAGAATCCATCACAAAGAGGTTGAATTTACTTGTTTCACCGATTGAATTTCATTACTCCACATGAATCTACTAAAGAAAGTCATGGTACAGAAGGCACCAAAAAGAAAAGCTACAGCTCAAGAGAAAGAAAAGTCTAAGGTTTGTGAGACATCGACCCGTCGTCGAAGGCTGAACGAAAATCTTGATGATGAAGACATGCTGGGATTTTAAAATGTTGAAAACCATTAAAAATTTGACACGAAATGGGAGGATAAAAAGCTATATCAAGAAGGGCAGGCTATAGTTCGTGACTTTCAGGGAACTCTACTAGCAAGAATTATATAACACTCTGGTTGGGAAAAACTTTTTGGAACCCCTCATGTGACATACCTTACCTTAGCCAAGGAGTTCTTCACCAACTTCAACACAAATATTGATACCCTAGAGTCCTCCTACAGAAATCAAACACTGGTGAAAGGAAAGTGGATTCAGTTCAGCCCAGCAGTGATTGACAGAAATTATGAGCCGAACTACGCTCATATAGAGTCCCTACCAAATGACAACATAGCGTTGGTAGCCAAATTTTTATACAATAGGGATGTTGAATGGCCACTTCATACATCTCATTTCATGCATAACGAGTTGACCTCATAGTTGAGAATCTTACATATCATCGTGGGCACCAACATCTATTCTACGTTCTAGCAGACAAGGTTCAATTAAGAAATGACTCAACTACTTTATCATTTAGCAAGTGTGCAAAAGATTGACTAGGGATCCCACATCTACGCCTTCATACAGAAGTTGACATCGTATATCGATCTCCAACGCAGTATCATGTTCTCATGCCTGATCAGTAGGATTTGCTTGACAATCAGGGTACTGCTTTTAGTAAGCGAAGAAACTGCTGCTCTAGAGGCCCCCAATCAATAGAAAAATAATTGAAAATTCGAAAGCCAGGTTGAGAGGAGCAGAGCGAGCACATGATCCCGATTGGCACCTCACTCACCACAACTCGCTCCTAAAGTCGAGAGTAACCTTAGTAGACAGATGTCTTAGATCCAAGTGACTCAGGTGGATTTTGGTAGATTAGTAGGGCAGCATGCATAATATGTTATTGGAGATGCATCGATGCACGTAAACATGCAGAGTGAACTACTTAGAGTCAGTAGCCAAATACGTGGGTTCCAGCAAAGTGATGATAGAAGCGACCGGATCAAAGAACCATCACTTATGCATATAATTAGGTGCACAAGCAGATGCTACGTTTTTTGAGTCACTAGAGATTATTGATAGCAATGTCGCCCAAGTAGCAAGGACCATCGATTTCTTGAGGCCCACCACTTCTACCAGTTAGTCAGACCTGCCAGATCTCTCTACTCATTCACGTCTACCTCCGAAGCATTTATGATCCTTCACTCCTTTATTTTGATTATTTTTACTTTTATATTGGGGACAATGTAATATTTTTGCTTGAGGTGGATAAATATTTGGATACTTAGCATCTTTGTTAGTTGCTTTTTAACTACTCATCGGGTCTCTATAACTATTTTAATTCAAAAAAAAAATAGTATTTAGTATAGTGTTGAACGGCTCGTCGCATATGATGATATTTATTTCCTGGAGTTGAATACAACTTTTGTTAAAACTGGACAAAATCGTATCTTATGCTTTTATTTAAGTACTTATCCATGCTAGATTTGTTTACTTGATCACATATTCGTAGTAAAAACTTAGCACTTATGTAGGGGCATGACTTGATTATGTGGATTTAATTGTTGATGTTGTTGACCTATACTTGAGTAAATTCCTAAATCCTTATTATAGAAACTAAGGGTGTGTTCTCTTTACTATTTTCAAACTGTTTTCTGTTTTTGATTTTTTAAAATAGTGAAAACGTGTTCTCTTTCCTATTTTCGAAAACGCGTTTTTGAAAACAAGTTAAAAATTTATAAAGAAAACTTTTCAGTTATAATCCAACCAAAATTTTCAAAACGCGTTTTGAGTGTTTTCAAAATAATTTTTCAAAATGTCATAAAGAACACGTTTTCAACTATTTCAAAATGGACACTCAAAACACAATTCAAAATGAATTCAAAACTCAAAATACAAAACTGAAACACAAAGAGAACAGTCCCTAAACTGCTAAAAAGTAATTTGGAGGTGAGAAGGTTAGTGCTTGTATTCATAGAAATTTGATGGTTTGGTACTGTTGCTTGAAGGAGTTTGAATTAAGGAGTTTAGAACGGGCACTGACCAATTTTAAAATTCGAATCCCATATCAAAAGAAAATGTGATACATCCTATATTTCTCTTTGTCGAGTTTTCATGGTTCGGGTAATTAAATCTGCAAGGATATCTAAAGGATCATTTAGAAAGTTTAATGGAAAAAAGGTCTTGCTATGATTCGAGTAATTTAGTTTTAAGGGTATTTAAAACTAGGTGCCTTATAGTCATCTGATTTGGAAGTAATCAACCTAAAACTCGCTATAAGAATTATTTAAAAAGCTTATTGGAGAGAAGTTTTATACATGAAATGTCCAAAAGAAAGAAAGAAAATAAAAATAGGGATTTAAATTATCAAAAGCAAAATGTACACAATAAGGACTTCAAGATTTTATCTCTAAAGACTGACGATCCAACTTTAAGAAATACTTAAAATCTCCCTTTTATGTTTACAAGGATATACGATCACTTCATGTGAAAAACACAATATATAATTAACCATGTGTGCTAAAAATACATTGAGATTGGAGAGAAAAACATTAAAAGTAATTTTACACGAGGTGTGAGGAAAAACTATTAACAGTAGGATTGGAATTTTAAGTAAATCAACGACAACTGATTAGTTGTGTTCTAATATTGGAATGAGTTCAATATTGGCTAATTACACAATAAATCGAGCTTTGAATAAGTAAAATTATTTATGATGCTTGTTGGATCTTTTTCTAAAGTAATGCTTAAATTTGAACCTGGGGCATATTAGCAGCAGTTCTACGTAGAATCTTTTATTTGTGATTTGTTTAGACAGTGATATGTTTTATGCCTAAATGTAGGCCACGTTTGTCTCTCATTATTCTAAAACATTGTTTGTTACAGTAAAAACTTTTGCCACATATTCTACACAAATCAATAAATTTTCTTTAAATTCCACCCACATTCTTCAAAAAAGACTATTCATTACTCAATTTCTTTTACAATAATGGGAGAAACATAGTTTCATTTTGTTCAAGGACGAACACCTCGCCTTTGATGAGGCAACTTAAGCAAAGCACACCTACGTTGGATGCTTACATGGCTACCAGCAAAGCTTTGCTCATAACGCGATCCCCAAAAAAATAGTTATAGGAAACTCACTAGGCTTCTAGATGTCCAATAGTACTGCACAAAGAATAAGACAATAACAAATGAGCCCAGACCAACAAGGGAGTCGGCAGTTCATTTCCATACCATAATATGCAATACACAACAAACGAAGAGACGCTTCAAAGCAGCCTATAAGATAAAGAAACAGGAACACTTGAAATAGCCAATTCGGAAAGAGATCTTTGTCCAGGTCAAATATATTACCCGAGATGGCAGTCACCTGCATACAAGTATGCAAATGCAACTACCTATAATAATACTAGATAAGTGAACATTACTGATATAAACTAATTTGTTCGCATCCAATATAAGCCTATGAAATCATACTAATAACTCTCAGAGAAGCGTTCGTGAGATGGACATGTCCATCGGAAAAGCATTGTCCATGTAATAGTGGGGATTTGCGGCGTCCATCACCACAAACTGCATATCTTCTGAAGGCTTCCAGTGCCGTTTCCTTTGGTTGATGAACCAATTATTTATTTGCTTCTGGTCCAGACCCGTTGATTCAGCCAGAGCCAGTTTTTGGGATTCCTGTTTGCAGTTGAACCATTTCAAAAAATTAGTACCACAAAGTTTGTTAACGTGTGAAGTTCGTTCGTCATATGGCAAAGTGTAGTGTTCAGAAATTAAAGATGGGAATAAAAGGTAGCACATGAAATAGCTTTAGTAGTGATCGAGATAAAAAGCAATATTCCCGACTCTTACAACCGAGATTCGACATTTCCTAAACAAGGTATTTATGCTAGATGAAAGAGTAATAGCCGATGGAAACCCTTGGAAACAAATAAAATTGACACCCAAAGAAAAAGTAACCTAAAGAGAATCACAGCCAATTATACAAGCCTCCAATATAAAGGAAGATAAACAAATATTAGTCACGAGTTTAAAATATAAAATCAGTTTGATTTATATAGATGAATGTACCGAATAGTAAACAGCAGCTATAATTCCAAAACAGGAGTCACCATGAGTCCATGACCATAATTTCTAATCAACTGCCAAATATTTATCGAATAATTCTATATAAGCTCTCATAATGGACTAGACTTGTATTAATAAATGAGATTGTACAATACATACCGAGGGATATGGCCATTTATAATGCCTGCTCCACCAGTCTAACAGTTGTTGCCTGGCTTCTTTTGGTAGCTTTCCTTTCTTTCTTTTCTTCATAAATTCCTGCTTTAGGCTGCCCAAATATCCACTGTATTTACGCAAGAGCTGACCTTTCAGTTCCCCATCTCCGGCTTGAGGATCTATGACACTGTTATTCACATCAATCTCTTCTCCAGATGATCCATTCATATCAGCTCCGTCGCCATAGGCCACTGACAATGCGAATGGAGCATAAGCATCTTGGCATTGGAATAAAAATTATTGGTAACGCATGTCAGATAAGTTACATTTAAGAAACTGTTTTTACTCCCAAACCAAATGCTACTCATTGACAATCTATATCACAAAACCAAAAATGTCATAATGAGCACTCTCTCACTCAGGCTGAGATTAATAGCATATACATCGACATTATTAACAAAAATATTTTGAACTTCATTATAAGGTAGCTATATTAAAAAAGTAAACATTCATAACATGCTTGGAAATTTCCTTTGATTTACGAATTGATGCCTCAGTAGATGCATCTCAAGTTTTCTCCTCTTAGTCATTAAATATCAGCTACTGGCATTTAAACTTTGGTAGTTATCCATGTCACAATATAAAAAGGATAATAATATGCGAGTCCAGAAAACAGTTTCAAGACCAAAGCACTTTGCTCGCTCTAATATAGCAATACGATCAGATTTATAAGCAATCACTTAAAATATGGCCCACACCAAATCCTTCTAGAGCCCAAACTTCCAATTCTACACCTTGTTTTGTACTTCATCTTAAGGGTTTGTTGTGTAAAAATCGCATGATGTCCAATGGAACATCAACGGATTTTAAGAGAACAGATAACAAATAGTTCAGAGTTAAATTTTCTAGAAGAAACACCAAGGATCCATTTAGCTTACGAAACATATTTACTTGCCCATTTTTGTAATGTTTGGCGTATTGAAAAAAAATTGGTTCATTAAAAAATGTTTTTCCATACAAAGGAAACCAAATCTATATAGAAAAGAATCCCTTTCTTATGTAGCAAAATATTTGCCACGATTTACGGCACAATTCACCCAACCACCACCTACGGAGTAATGCCAATATAACTACCAATTATCATAAGTTAAAAACGATCTACCTATATAAATACATTACTAATCTTATCGAGCATCGAGGGTTTCTTTACCGTCCACAGGCATATCAATCTCTCTATGCAAAGTTGACCAAATTAACAATAATGCCTCAAAAAGATGCAGACATGAAACATAGTATATCACCTTTTAAGTACATTGAGGTGTCTTCTTTCAGTTAACAAATGGACATTTCAGTTGGTTATTAAATCGTTTGTCAAACATCTTAAAGGGAAATAATAGTTGCTCAACGGCCATAGGTAGGGATTCATGCAAACACAATAAAAATTAAAAAATCAATAACAGCAGAAATATTAACAACTTTACATTAAATCAAAGAAATATAATAACTTAAATGGTAGGAAATGCACACAATTTTAGGCAATGAAATTTTACCTACAAGAATAATTAATTTGTACTACTGCTAATAACTAAATCCAAGACTGTATGATTTAGAGAGAATCAAGACTTTGATATAAATAGCCCAGAGTCATGCAGATTTCTCTTCTGTGATAGCAGAAGTCTCCATTAAATGGAATTACAAGTCATCTAGACATCAAATAAAGAAAAGCAACTGCAACTAGTATGCCCATACCTCCAGCCAAAGGGAAATTCTAAGGTATAACGTGAAAGGTCATTTTAGGATCAAGTATAAAAGTTGATATGTCGGCTAGTAGCCTCAAAATTAAAACCTCCATGTCCAGCAAAGTTAACCGTTAGTGCGAAATGTTAAGAAAAAGAAGTTCCATCAAGCACACTAGATATTAGATGTCATCAAATCTCACTACCTTTCTTGACTTAATCTAATGAACAGGTTTACAGACTTGTACCAACTCAATAATACTGGTTTTGCAACTTAACTGATTGCAGCTTAAGAAATACAAGGCTAACAATTCAGATAAAATTTAGGTTCCTTGCTTTACTGATGGAATAGTCAAGTACTAATCAACACATTCAAGGAAAGAAGGACATAGTTACAGAATGCACATATGTTAAAGCACGACAACTTGGAAACACTAATTTCTCACTAACTTAAATAAAAATTAAATGATGATAAAATAGAATCCTTCAAATTACTGAGATTGTTCAGCCTTAACCGCCGGGCTTTGCTCTCTCCTCAGTCTGTAAACCCTAAGCAGCAGACACTATTAGGCTTAATATCAGTGTTAATTTCACTGTTCATTTAGTTTGTATGAGAACCGAATGTAGAAGTATCCAACTTTATTCGAACTGGATATATATAATAAATAAGAAAAATGCCATAGACTTCTAAAATTAGAATGACCAACCTGAGGAGTCGAAAAGGCAATGCATTACTAGATACAAATATCAAGATTAAATCAAACAGAAGACAATATTATAACTTGCAGAAAATAGTTTCACGCGTCCAATAGTCAAAGCCAAAGAAACAGCAAAAAGAATCCCAAAGAGAACAGAAAAAATGAAAAAAAAAACATATGAATATAAACAAGGTAGAGAGAGAGGGAGCGAGATTAAACAATGGAGGAAATGCATCTGCAAACGAGTTCATTGAACAGTAAATCAAATCTCCATCTTGGAAACCTGCACTTGCAGGTCTAACATATAAAATATAACAAACAAATTCAAGAAACAGTCAGATCCCAGAACATATATATAAATGCCTTCTATTAAGCGATAGAGGGAGAAAGAGAGTTTAAGAGAGAGTTCATCACCAGTATCAGAGGAGAGAGAGAGGGCTTTGAACTGGCACTCAATTCTTGATAGAAAGAGCACGGCTTCCTTGAAGGGTTTTGAAAGTTCTTGTTCGTACTTCGTTAACATTTCACAGTACGCCTCCATAAATTGGTCGAGCGCTGGATCTTCACCCACACTGCTTGATTGGCGGCCCAATGCGGCGGCTGATGCGCATGCTTCCTCAAGTCTTGCCACTACTTCCGGTGGAGCTCCTATCTGTATAAATAGTCCCGTATCATCAGTTCCACAGACAATTTTGGTACAACTTAGTAAACTCTCTCTAACATCATTGCTATTAAGGGCTTTACTTACGTACTCTTTACTCGAGTTCATCAGTAATTCTTGAGGTAAATTAGTAAAAAAATTAGGGATTCTCCTTCTCTGCACACCCACACTAGAAATATTTTTACATCACCACTCAAAATCTTGAAATAATGAGAGGAACTATGGGAAATCTTACAAGACGAAGATGTGTAATTTGACTCTTTTAAGTTTCTCGTGGGGCCAAGAGAAGAGAAATGGGTCTTAGGGTATTCTTTATAAGTCCACCTGAAAAAAATTTGGCATTTTTTTTTTCACCTTTTGACAATTAACGTAGGCAGCCAAGAGACGGTGGTAATGAGGATGAGCCATGATCTTTGCTTTGACAGCATAGTTTCCTCCATCGTTGTCGCTATTGCTCTCCGTAAGATAATACCCAGTGCTTGTGTTGGTGTAACCTTCTTCAATCATCATGGTAGAGCCGCCACCGCCGCTGTTATGTCGATTTAGGTCTTGAATGTTGCTGGGAAGAGGAAGAGGAAGAGGAAGAAATAGCGTATTGCTGCTGGCTTCATGAGGATTAGGGTGAGAAGACAATGGCGGCATCATCATCGAAGGACACAGCCTGTTACTGTTTTCTCCAAAAGACATCATACTCGAACCGCCACCGCCCTCCATTTCAACCTCTTCCTGCTGGGGGTTTATGTTCTTTCACAAAATATCCTGTTTGTTCCCTTTGTTTTACCTTATAAAAAACCTTAAACGTATTATGTCTCTCTCTCTTTTTCAGTTATACACACGCATAAGCAATCTCCTATCTCTTTTTCAATGTTTCTTATGCAGTGGTCTCCCGAGTTTTATGCTTACTGATTTCAGCCTTTTTACAGAAAATCCTAAATAGTGGTAGTCAGTTGATGAAGGGTTTTAATGGGGGTCTGAGAAAGTAATCTGTTCAGGGTTTTTTTTTTCCCTCTGAAAATAGGGTGTTTTATCTTTCTGATCATAAAACTGCATTAACTCGCCTACTCTCTCTCTCTCTCTCTCTCTCTCTCTCCCTATGCAGAAACAACAAAGTTAAAGAAAAGCAGTGAGGAGTGAGAAACAGAAAGATTTTCAGAGTGCACGCGATCTTTGCAGAGGTAGAAGGAGGTCGGTGGCCGTGTTATCTTTGAGCCTTGTGGTGCAAAGCTTTACCTTCCCGATGAAAACTCTCTCTCTCTCTTCTTGCACTGCCACTGAAACACTGCCCTTACTGGCAAACTAGATAGAGAAAAAGAGAAAAAAAAAAATTCTAGAGAGAGAGAGGGTTGAGAATTCAAAGAAAGAGAAATGAACGATCAAATCGAGGTTGTGTTGTGTTGTGTTGTGTAGTGTAGTGATGGATGATTGGCTTGGAGTGGGGTTGCGGGGGGGTAAGTGTGTGTTTTTGGGGCACGGAATCGCAGCTCCTGTGCTCATCTACTGCTACAACTGATATATATTAAGCTACTTGTCCACTAATTAATTATTCCCTCTTTACATTATTGTCTTCTCCTCCCTCTCCCACTAAACAACCCTACTCAGTTCTCTCCTCTTCTGCTTTTTTTACACCGTAATTAGGTATTTTGGTCTTGAATTCCCTGTAATCTTATTCCACTTTTTTTAACAACCAATAATCCTTGTACTAATTCAAATCACTGCTAACAGCTGGTGATAAAAATAGGGAAATATAATGAATTCAAAAAATTAACAAGAGGTCACGAGTAACAAAAAAGAGGAGCTCAATGACAAGGTTCATAACCTACCTCACTAGATTATAGAGCCTTGTTCCATGAAACAGAACATTTTCAATAGGGTCTTTATTTTTAAAGAATATACTTTAAAATTTAAATAACATTTATTAATTTTAAAGTATTCCAACCGTCTATTTATCTTTAATACTTAGTTCATGTTTAGTATGGTCTAAAGTAAAATCAACAATTAATTTAACCACTCATTTAATGAGATTTATAACTTTTCAACTATACATTTCATTATGTTTTATCAAAATATATTAAAAATCTGATTTTAATCCCTACTAAATAGGAGCTTAAATTTTATCGCTTCCAAAAAATATTTCAAAGGGAAAAAACATTTGGCTTTCCTAGTTTGGTGAGATAAATTTACTCTCTATTATAAAATATTAATTTGAAAAGTCTTTCAGAACATAATTTTAAAGGTTGATCCTTTAAAATGGAGAGCATGTCATGTTTAAAAAGCCTCATTGGAGAAGCTAAATGAATGTTTATAGATAAGCTCTCAATTTAAACCCACTACAAATAGTATAACCACTTTTTTTTATCAAAATGTCGTATCAACTAATTCGTCATATCCCATGACTAGTCGGGATAGGTAAAGATAGTTTGCCTATCCATGGGAAAAATAAAGTAGTGAATTAAATAAACACTCCACATATCTAGACCAGCCAGGCGATTGCATATTTGGGTCACATTGTCATTAACCAGTGATACAAGCTAAAAGAAAGGTGGTGATGGCAGCCACTTATGCTGATTCAACAGAATAAGATCTCCATTAACGACCCGCACCTTAAGCCTTTGACTACAAATTTCGACCCCATAAAACTCTAAAGCCAGTTTTGCACAAGCCCTTAAGAAATATGAGTCCCTGTGATACTTATTTCGAATAATTTGACACATGAGAGAATCAGGGATACATGTCAACCTCTAAGCTTGTTCGACAATACGTGCTTTGTGAACATGTCCAATTCCATAAACAAAGTCAAACTTTCTTATTGCATATAAGACAAAACAAAGTCAATTTTATTCCTCATAATATTGTTTTTGAAGCAACAAAATAAAAGCAGGTCATGGGGTTTCAGGTTTTCAATCTCAAATGTAATATGAAATGTTATGAAATATTTTCAATCATTCATATCACAATGGAAATTGTCTTATTTTATTTTAAATCATCACATGGTCGAACTTAGGCATCCAATCATGAAACTAAGTTTTGCACTCCAACTTAAACCTGTGATGTTCAAAAATTTAAGATTGATCATTTTTGTTGTTGGGGTATTATCTTGTTACTTTTGACAGTGCATTTTGTGAACATGTTAGGCTAATTACTTTATTAAAACAAAAAGTAGAAAACTTAATTACCTTTTTTAAAGGTTTGAAATACAATAATTTAGAAATCAATTATGTAAATTTCCATGCTACAAAAATAGATTTTCACAGGGCAACATAACCCATGCGAATAGAATGTCTTAAAGGGGAAAACAGTGGGTGTACGCACAGGTAAAACCTTATCCGTCTTGTCCAAACACTCCAGTTGAAGAGACCACAGGAAATCATCCAGCAAGAACTGTCTCATTCCAAGTTATCAGACATACAAATTTAACCACTTGATTAAATATTAAAAATATAAAATATAATATTATAATATAAAAAGAAGAGATAGAAAAATGAATTAAAATTTAATGGTTGCCAAACTGGGGCTTAACTTCTTGTCTTAACATATTCGGTTAGCTTAATTATATTCGCTTTTAAAAAATTATTATTTTGAAATTAAATTTTATTTTACAATAAAAACAAGTAACTTATTACTAAATTTCTCCAAAAAAAATATATATATTCTAAAATTTACTTATAAGTATACTTTTAAACTTAGCCAACATACTCCAGGACGGATGCACGCATAAGGATAACTAATTTTAATTAAAATATTTTAAAAATTTAATAGACGAGTAAAAATTATTTACTCCACTCAAAATTAGAAGAGAGCAATGATATGCGAAATTAAAGTGTCTAGCTTATAAAGCTGGTGAATTGTTGTTGTGGGGCAGCCAAAATGGCTTCCTCTTTCCCAAGCAATACCCCTATTATACGATGAATACCGACACAAATAAACATGAATTTTTCTGTCTACAATATTCTTGTGAACAGTGAAAAGCTTTACCTATTGGGGATTTTTTTTTTTTTTCCCTGGGATTGCTTAATTTGGATAAAATTGCAATTATCTCTAAACAATTTTTGATTTTACTTGTTTGTATTTTGCATATTTTGTTTTCTTTAGTTAAAGCAATTAAAGGTATGTTTGACGTGATTTTTGAAAATCAAAAGCTAATATTAAAAAACTATTTTTCAACATATTTAAATAATTTTCTAAAAATATTTTGTTAAAAACTTTTAAAGGGAGCTAATTTAAGTTAGTTTTCTCAAAAAACTTTTATCAAGTTCATTGATATGAACTAGGTCATCAAGTTCACGTGTTGTAAAAACTATCTTTAAATAATTTTTTAAAAATATTTTGTTAAAAACTTTTAAAGGGAGCTAATTTAAGTTAGTTTTCTCAAAAAACTTTTATCAAGTTTATTGATATGAACTAGGTCATCAAGTTCACGTGTTGTAAAAACTATCATATCATACTATATCAACAATATTTTAATAATTATTTCCAATAGTTTTGCACAAAATTCATCAATTAAATGTTATTACCAAGATACTTTTGGAGACTTTTAAAAAAAAAATGTATTATATCTTCCATTTTCTTGAATGGAAATAAAGCATTCCCAATTCAACTCCAGATCTTCCGGTTTTACTCTAGTTTAAACGGGGGACAGTAAGAATTTAGTCCATATTACAGTCTCAAAAATTAGGTTTAAACCTAGCATTAGGGTTCGGTCTCATCAGAGAATACGTACGCGAATCCGTCCATCTCAACAGCGTAGGAATAAAAGACTGTTTTACAAGAAAAGTTAGATAGATGTCACCTCTACTTAATAGCTCAAATTTTACAGCTAATAGAAATAAATACATAGGGTATATATGTAGAATTATGTACGTTCATATGCAGTCAGATTATTGAATATAGGCTAACTAGGGTTCTTCCAAGCAATCTTTTCTTTTCTGTATTTTTACTTTAAGTCATGTCACCAGTGGCCTCTCTCTGGCTGTATGAAAAGCAGAAACAAATAATAGATGTTAAAAAACTATAGACATGAATTGTAACAGTGAATATTTAGCCCTATTATTTTAATTTATTTTTTTTTCGTATTCATTTTCAATCACATGCATACAGTAAAAAAAAAAAAAAAATCACGTAAATCCAATTTTTTTTAATATTTTTTAACCACATATTCCCCTAAAAGTTATTACTCAAAACATTGTTTTTCCCGAATAATGATTCTCAAACAGGTGTTTAATCTTTATCATGGCAAATGAATAGTGAACTTTTTGGAGTTTAAGTTGGATTAATCTTCACTTTATTAACTTGAAATTTTGTTTACTGGGTTTGATGTTGATATTATAATGGGGTTCCAATCATGAGTCTTAAGTTAATTAACATAGTAGTAAATTCATCTGGTTTTTTAATCATATGGATTTCTCTGTTTTCCACTTCTGGCCTTCCATTAAAGTAATAAAGTTTTCATATGCCCTAATAATTACATACATTACAATTTTTAATAATTTTTATGGCCCATTATCCCCACTCTGCTCTTCTTGTTCATTTGTTGGCACCTTGGGTGATGGGATCTTTAGGGTTTTACCAGAAGCCAATTCGTAAAAATGCTTCATTTAAAAAGTTTCGATTTTTTAAAAATGATAATTTCAATTATTTAAATTGTATTCGATAATTCGTTTAGGTGTAGATAAAATTTATTTTTTAAAAATACTTAACGTGGTCATAATTTTTCATAAATAACTAACGATAAAACTTGAATTCAAATCTTTTTACCTTAGGTCGTCTCTTCCATGTGAAAAATACCCCTATAAAGTGTAATGTCATCCCTGCATTTTTGCTTTAAGTGGTATCACATCTTCACACTGTGGAGTGAAAGAATTGGTTACTATATTTATTTGAAGCATCCCATTTGAAAAACGATATGATTCTAATTACATAAATTTTTCTATATTTGGTTCATGTTTAAAATTATTTATAAATATGAGTTAACTTTTATTCAAACGTTTCGAGAGATTTATAAATGCTATCAACTTATTTACAATTTAATTAATTTATTTATTTTTAATTTAAACAATTTATATACACTTTCCGAATTATTATATTTTTTTATGTTTCAAATCTCTTATCAGATACATGATGTTTGGTGTCGCTAAAAAATTTATTTGATATTTAAGAACAAAATATTTACGAACACTTGGACCAAAACATGCTCTGTATAGGTGATAGTGGCAAATCATCCTCCTCCAAAGGCTAAGTCAGTTAAACACAGCTAATGATTTTGTGTTGTCATTCGCTTGTCATTAGAATATGAAGAAAAATGCTATCATTGACTCGTTGTCAAAAGCTGCTAATATATGACCAAAGGACAGATTAGACATTAAAAAAATTGAACTTTGTAAGTAATTCACAGCACGCTAACATCTGCTATAACAATTTTGCTACACTTATATTTTGATGATTGACAATTTTATTTACATTATTCGATTCACTACAAATTGCATTATATTTACTTGTCATGTCGAAGTCTTGCATCCGCTCCGCGGAACTTCATATAATTAGATATGGGCTAAAATTCATAGTTTTCCCTTCTTATTTATTTATTTTTTGACTAAAATCACATTTTCTCCATTCCCAGTTTCTTCGTGATCAAATTACATAATTGATTTAATCGTTGCTAGATAGTGAATTCAGATTTAAACTTCTTGGAAGAATATGTAAAAATGCAGTCATTTGCATATCGGATTGGGTGACTGTTTTCAAACGCAAATGTGTGATCACTATTTTGTCTTCTCTAAGTTACCAACATATCGAGATTTTTGAGAATATCTATTGATCTCAATCATTTGTACATCAAAGACCATGAGTTTACGAATACCAACTACTATCACGTTGCAATGTTATGCTATAGAATTTAAACTGCATATTGATCATGTCTAATACACTTCAAAGTGTTCTAGTGACATTATTCTCGATGTCCTCAATTCACAATCAAGACAACCTGCGTATTTCAAATGGTAGAGTAGCTAACTGTACAACCTTATTAGACAAAGTCCCAATATTTATTAACTGATATAGGACAAATCAATTCTCAATTAAGATATGAGTCGTATACATTGTGCTTCTCCGTGCAAGCACCCAACTCATGAACACTATCACAAGGTGACTCAAATATAGATGCAATAAATAAATAATATCTATTTAATGACAAATCAAAATATTAAACATTCTAATGTTTTTGACACATATTTCAACAAGGCAATTATTAATCACAGGCTCAAATATAAATGCAACAAACGTTTAAAATATACAATTAATAAGTCAATGTTTGAGTTATATTAAAATTTTCATTCTCATTTTTTTACTCATTTTCAACCATACATTCTTCAATAAAATAATATTTTACATCACATCATTAACATTTCCTTCTTTTTCAACCAGACATTATCCATCAATCTACTATTTTAAAATATATTCTTTCAAAATAATGTGTTCAAACACATTCTTAAGTAATATTTATTTTAACGATGGCTCAAAATGTCAAACTTTAGAGTACGGTCTTACTATGTTTTGAACACATATTTAAGTGAGGCTACGTATAACTTTGTAAGTGAGCTGTGAGCCTTTGTGCGAAAACCATGAGTTTTGACATCGTTACTCTTTTGAATTATTATGAATATTCCACATAATAAAAAGTGACAAAATGTAAAGAAATAGATTTCCATCAAAGAAAACACAGGATGAATCGAAAAGTCTTATAAAATTGAAAAGACGTCCGAGTTCAACAATTGTTTTGAACTCTTATTTTGTCATTTTAAGTCCATATTTGACAATCATACTTTTCATAATTTTTTATTTTTACATATTCATTTTTAATCACACATTCACACAATAAAATATTTTACACGTAAATTCAAATTTTTTCCTTACTTTTTAATCACATATTTTCTTAAAAATCACTATTCAAAATTCTTTAATTTTTATTTTTATTTTTTGGAAAAATACGATTGTCAAACTGGGCTAAATCTTGAAATGAGTGTCAACTTTTTACGTTTTTACAAACAAGACCATTGTTTAGATTTATATTCTAGACCCCAATTAAGGGTATACATTGTAATTAGATTGTGATTTTAGGGTGATAGACCAATTCATTTTTCATTAGCAAATTAATGTTGGATAAACTTCCCTCCATTCTTCCTTCTTAGTTATTTCCTTCCTTCCTCCTAATTGACGTAGACAACATTTTCATATGTATCGAAAAATTCAATCAAGACAGAATCCATAAGATAGCTCGAGTTACAGTCGAAGAAACCTACAAATATATGAATTTGACACCTTGAATAGTTAATTACACTCACAAACCCTTGTTTGAGCTCCATTATTTGGTAAAAATAAATTTTGAAATAATAATTTTTGGGAGAGTGTGTACTTCAAAAGTAAGAAAAAATTTTAGATTTACGTTTGAAATTATTTATTAAAAGAATTTGTGATTGAAAATGAGTTTCGAGAAAAATGTATTAGTAAAAAATGGGGCTAAACTCCTCAATATTTCTTCTAAACAAAATTCTCATCTATGCGTTTGTTTTAGACATGTAATACTACTATAAAATTTAGATTACATAATTGTTATAAAAGTGAATTTCACTAGGTGATTTCTAAACCGATTGTGCATACTAGATCTATTCATTTTCTAAATACTATCATATAAGATCATTATAAGGGTTCGTTTGACATAACTTTTATTTTTATTTTTGCTTATTGTAGAAATTTTTTTAAAAGAAGTTACTTTAATTTTTATTTGAAAAATAATTTTTAAAAACACTTTCTATTCCACAAGTACTTTTAGATTACATTTGATTAATTTCTTCTAAAAACTCTTTTAATTAAAGAAAAGACTTTCACAAAATTAGCCGATGTTTGAGTCACATTAAAATTTTTATTCTCATTCTTCTACTCATTTTCAACTACAAATT
>CAIGRN010076657.1:0-40923 GCA_903798345.1 Fraxinus anomala
TTGACATACAAATAATTGCAGCATAATCTCGAACCATGAATCAGGTATGACAAGAATTTATGAAATAATTACATTTACAAACTGAAAATATTAAGATCAAATTAGGGATTTCTACAGTAGAAACAACCTCGTGATGGCTGGACAGTAAAGCAATAATAGAAGGATGATTAGCTCTACAGAATAATGGGGATATGTTTTGCCAAAAGTCATGCTTTTTTGAATTCTGTAATGTGTTCTGAACGGGCATCAATGGTCACTGTAACACGGGATAATTTTAAATTTCGTCAGTTACAAAGACTAAGTCCCTGTTTGTTTCTCATTTTTCTTCCATAAAAATGAAAAATATGATCATTATCCATCACATCAAGCCATCAATTTTGAATTTCTATCTCTTGTGTGAGGCTCAATAACGACTATATTTTTCATTCTCATTCTATAATAATGTGCACCAAACGGAACATAAATTGATGTTAAGTATAGTATAAGTATTTTCTAAAAATATTTACTATATCACAAAGTAGTAATTGGATTTTAAAAATCACATAGCAAATACTGAATTTTTATTTTTTAACGATGTAGATACGAAAATTTCCAATTTTTTTCTCCTTAGGTGCCAAGCTGCTTGCCAATTTCTTGAGAAATTGAGGTGCATTTGACATATAATGTATTATATTCTATAAGATAAAAATTATTTATTATACGATATTTGGTGTTGTTCTGCTTTCTATCTTTAGTTAAAGTGACAAACACATTAATGTGTATTTCCTGATGATAGACCCTCACTCATAATGGTTATCGGACAAAAGAATAGAGATATCAATTTGGTTCATCGACTCAAGAGGCCCATGGGTTGGTCCGAGAAGTTTGGAGAAATCGAGCTGAGGCTCGTGCCAAGCTTCAATTTTGGGTATCGGCCCGAGCCAGCCCGTGTCACGGGCCAATTTTGACTCGTAAGGTAGCACAACTAACCATATTACAAGTAGCGAGCTGCCTGTTTCAAGAAGCTATAGCTAGCTACCTGTAATATGGGTACCTGCAACTACTTGAAATAGACGACTCGGCCCGGGCTTGAGCAAAAATGAGTGTTGCTATATATTGCTTCAAGCTTCGTATTGGATAAAAGAGTCCCCGGCTTAACTTGTCAGTTTCCAAATGTGGATATTGTACGAAGGTCAAAGATTTTTGAATCATTTTTATTCGTCTAGTTAATTCTCTCATAATTGTCCGGTAATATCTATATATCTATATATCTAATGCATATGTAATATCTATATATCTAATATCTATATATCTATATATCTCATAATCATTTTGGATCATGCCAAATTTACTTCTATTTTTATGGATCAATATTGTTATATTTGTTACTCAAATTCTATGTGATTTGAAAGTTTGATTCATTGAGGAAACATAGATAATGTTGGTTTGGAAGTTCGATTTGATAAGTGATCAAATTTTATCATGAATTAGGAGTTTTATTGGTAAAAGGATTTTGGAATGGATGAAAAAGTGTTTCAGGACGGAACCGAGCACTGGAATGCAAAGGATGAATAGGATTTGGGTGTCGTAGCGCCAGCCCGAGGCGCTGCAGTGCCCAGCAAGAAGAAATTGGCTAGCAATGTCGGCGCTGGGGTGCCGAGTGGGTGGTGCCGCGACACTACCGAACGGGTGAAAAAAGGGACTCCTAGTTGTTTTTTATCGCATTTTTGTGTTCTAGTTCATCAATAACTCCAACATTTGCCTTATATATATACTCCACGTGGTGTAAACTCTTCATAGACTTAACATAACAATTAGATCATTATTTTGTAAAAAGTTGAGAGAATTATTTAGATTGGGAATATCAAATCTTATAATCACAATTTTAGTTTTTTGGTATAATAAATTCATCTCATCTTCCACAAACATCTTGTTTGTTGTGTAATCTATTATTTTCATATTATCCTTATTTTCCTGTTTTTAATTATTTGATCAAATTCTCAACAAATTTGTATCAAAGGGATTCTGGTATCCTATTTATTCCCAATTATCAGGGCTTAAGGTTTTTTTTGGGTTATTGGGAGGTCCAAATTAGATATCAAGGTTGAAACAAAGTCCATTATTTCAAGGATGACAAATATGAAATTTGAGATATTGCTTTTGGATCGCAAGAGTATATTCTCTTTGTGACAGATCAAGATGGGAGCGGTTCTTGCTCAATTGGATCTTGATGATGCTTTGTTGGGGATAGATAGAATGTCCGCAACAATGACTCCAGAGAAGAAGCAACGTAATTATTAGAAAGCCCTATCACAGATACATTTTCATCTTTCTAATCAAATTTTTCGGGATGTGATAAATGAGAATAGTGTTGTGGATAGATAGAATGCCCGCAACAATGACTGCAGAGAAGAAGCAACGTAATTATTAGAAAGCCCTATCACAGATATATTTTCATCTTTCTAATCAAATTTTTAGGACGTGATAAATGAGAATAGTGTTGCGGATTGTGGTTGAAATTGGAGCAATTTTGTATGACAAAAAGCTTGACTAGTAAGTTACACTTGAAGTAGCGTTTGTATTCTTATCGCTTAATAGAATGTGGAACTTTGAAAGATCATCTATTGGTGTTCAAGGAATTTGTCACTGAGTTGGAGACCATGGAGGTCAAGTATGATGAAAAGAATTTATGGCTGATATTATTATGTTCATTGCTGCCTTCATATGTGACTTTTAGAGACACCATTCTCTATAGTCAGGATATTTTTACTATTGACGAGATATATGATACACTTTATTCTAAGAATAAGATGAAACATTTTATCGTCAAAATTGAGGCCCATGCAAAAGGTCCTATTATTCGTGAGAGGAAGATTGGTGGTCATGGAAAGGACAGAATCAAGGATAACAACAGTGATAAACTCTGTTGGTATTGCGACAACAAAGGACAAATGAAGAAGAATTATTATGAGTGGCGGAATAGATTTGCTACTACAAATCAAAAAGGACAACTAGGAAATTTCGGTGATGCCAACCTTTCAGAAGAAGACTACAGTGATGGTGATCTTTTAGCAATTAATGGCGATGACTTTAAATTGACGACAATTGGATTCTTGATACGACTAGGGATGGCAACCGGGGGGGGGGGGGGGGTNGGGGGGGGGGGGGGGGGGGGGGGGGGGGGGGGGGGGGGGGGGGGGGGGGGGGGGGGGGGGGGGGGGGGGGGGGGGGGGGGGGGGGGGGGGTTTGTTGGGGGGGGGGGGGGGGGGGGGGGGGGGGGGGGGGGGGGGGGGGGGGGGGGGGGGGGGGGGGTATGAGACGAGTCGGCCATTCCCACCCCCCTCCTGTCGGGTATTTTTGTTACCTTACCCCATCCCCATACTCTATTAAAGCGGGACGATGCGGGTTTGGGGCCGGAATGGGGTGGGGCGGGGTAGGTTTCTTGCCCCATTTATCGCCCCATTTATTTTATTTTTTTATTTATTTTATTTATTTATTTATATATATATTTTATCTCTTTAGTTTGTATATATTATTACTTTTTTACTAATTTGTTAAAAACAACTTATATTATCTTTAAAAATGATGATAAATTTATTATTTTTGTTCGATAAAACATTTAAATTTGAAATTAACTTTAAACGAGACGGAGACTATGTTTCCCGTACCCGCCTCATAGCCACTTCGGGGTAATGACCATCACCCCGTCCCTGCCCCATTTACCTGGTTAGGTGGGGGCCCCACGGGTATCGGGTTGAATGAGTTTTTTTGTCATCCATAGATATGACTTGCACTGTTTATATGTGTTCAAACCGTATTGATTTTCGTCATATAAAATAGTTACAAAGGGCTCCGTGATGATGGGAAATAATGAGCCTTGTAAAATTGATGGGATTGGTAATGTCAAAATCAAGATGTTTGATGGAACGGTTAGAACATTTAGCCATGTTCAACATGTCCCAAGTATAAATTAGAATTTAATCTCTTTTAGTACTCTTGATTCAAAAGGGTATAGGTATACTGGTGGAGGTGGATTTATGAAAATTAGTAAGGGTACCTAGGTTGGGTTAAGAGGGTGGAGAAATTTCCAGTTATATATGGTAGAAGGTTCGGCAATCACTATGGATGCAGTTGTAGTTTATGGTTCAATAAGCAATAACTCGGGTAGAGTCGGTTATGATCAGGTTGTTTGTCGTGATTCGAACAATAATATTGGGAAATCTCCCTGGAGCTCAGATGGAGCTAATTGTGATCTTGTTGATCATGGTGTTACTCGTGGTGGTTCCAACATGTTTGGTAACTCAATTGAAGTTGGAAGGGAACGAGATGATTAAGCAATGATGGCACACAAGGTATTCAGTTGATAAACATGATTTGAATTTAGTTCACAATTATCGAGTATGACAGAGGTATGGTGTGCCCTGAAGGGGAGTGGTGAAAGAGTTGGAGAATGACTTGAATATTGAAGACTTAACTCCTTACTATGAAATTTGTGTCAAGATAAAGTTTGTTATGTTTGTGACTCATATTTTATGTGATTTGGAAGTTTGATTCATGAAGGAAGCCTAGATAATATTGGTTTGAAAGTCCGGTTTGATAAATGATCAATTTTCATCATGATTTGAGAGTTTGATTGGTAAAAAGACTTTGGAATTAATGAAAAAAATGTTTTGAAAGCATTGGACGAAGTCATGGCACTGGCACGTAAAGGATGAATAGGGGAGGTGCCATGAACAGGGGCTAGGAGCCGTGGCGCTAGCCCTGGGGCGTCGCAGCATCCAACAAGAAGAAATTGGCCAGCAAGGGCACTGGCGAGGGCTCCGCGAGAAAGGAACTCCTAATTGTTTTTTGCCCTTTTTTTGTGTTTTATTTCATCCATAACTCCAAGATTTTGCTCTTATATATACTCCACTTGGTGTAAACTCTTCATAGACTCAACATAATAATTAGATCATTGTTATTTACGTTAAAGACTTGAAAGAATTGTTTAGATTTAGATTAAGAGTATCAAATCTTGTAATCACAATTTTAGTGTCTTGGTATAATAAATTTTCATAATCTTGCACAAAAATCTTGTTTGTTATGTGATCCATTATTTTCATATTACCCTTATTTTCTCGGATTTAATTATTTTGCCAAATTTTCAATAAATTGATCTCAGAGCGATTATGGTATCTATTTGTTCCCAATAAATACCAAACACTGCGCTATATTGTACCTCAAAATTGCATACATCTGTTATGGATGGAATTAATTTTTTACTTCATTAAATTAGCCTAAAAACGGTTTAGCTCATCCTTAAAAATCCATAGTCGGTTCAACTTTGAATTTCAGCCACCAATGAGTTGAAGCCCCATGCTGCCACGCACGAGACACATGACCATATTATATACATATCCTCACGCCAATGTACAGAACAAGATCAACCATCCAACCCCAGAAGCGAACATGAACTGAGAGAAGTATAAGGCTAAAAGCACACAAACTACCCAGAAGAATTCCTGACCAAGAATGGTGATGGATTCTCCGGCTTATTCCTGTTCTCCTTCCACTTCCGCAAGGGCCCCTCCTATTAAGGTATCTCCTTTTCTCTATTTATCTATGCTTTACATGTATTTATGTCTGGTTGGTTTAGTGACCTTGATTTTTAATTTGATTGTTGTAAGGTTTCCAGTTTCTTGGGCAATCGATTTTTGTTCTCTAGGAGATGCAATCTGGTGCGGAGAACCTCATCGCGTTCTCTTCGAACTGGTTTGCCTAAAGTTCCGTGGCAGCCCTGTGAGTGTTTTTGCCTTCTTCATTCCCAAGGCTACGTTTTCTGTTGGGTTTATGATTATTTGAATAATGGATTGTGAAAGTTTTAGAACGACATGATAATTGGATATGTTTGGTTGTGATAACTGTGCAATTGGCCTTTACAAGAATACGCATATTTGAAATGCAAAGCTATCTCCATAATTATGGGTTCTAAATTTATTAGGTGAAATTTACATTTCCCTACAAGTTATGTAAGATTTGGAAAGTACGTGTTACCTTGTTGATATTTTTTGTTTAACTGAAATGATATTGTTTGCTATCTGCAGTTGTGAAGGCTGTTGCTACCCAAGATTCGGCTGTGGAATTGCCGCTGACTGCAGAAAATGTTGACGGCATATTGGATGAGATTCGACCTTATCTCATAGCAGATGGGGGTAATGTTGCATTACATGAAATTGATGGAAATGTTGTAAAGGTCAAGCTACAAGGAGCATGTGGCTCCTGTCCGAGTTCTGTAATGACGATGAAAATGGGCATTGAGCGCCGCCTGATGGATAAGATTCCTGAAATTGTTGCTGTTGAATCAATATCTGATGAAGAAACTGGTCTTGAGCTGAATGAAGAAAACATTGACATGGTAGATACATCTTTCCACTATATATCCATCTACGGTTACAGTCATTCATTTTCTACAGTTGTTTCGTGTTCCATTAGATATGTTTTTACCTCGTATAAATTGATATAATGTTACCATGTTGCCTGAAGTTTTACAGTTTTGAAGATGGAAATCTGATATATTTGTTATCAAAATAAGATTGGATCTGACTCAGTTAAAATAGTTTGTATGCAATTTAGAAGAATGCTCTTTATGAGTTAAAAGAAACAGAAAAGAAAATTATAGACAACAGTCGGTGGAGGGCTCATGTTAAAATGGGAGGTATCACTAGAAGAACGATCTGGGTTATTGAGGTATTATCTTGAGTTGGTGCTAGAAAGATAGGGAAAGAGCTGTTGAACTTGGTTGAGAACATGAAGAATTGTGGTGAATTAATGTAAAATTCATTAAGTAGTAGGGATCCGAAACATCATCATTTAGGAGGAAAAAATCTAATTATCATATGTTGAAGTGCAAGAATATGGTGCTGACGCATTACTTGCACACTTATGGTTTCACTTTTCAGTTCGAATATGAAGCCTTCAATATACATTATCCTTTAGTTAAATTTTTAGTTATAATGAACTTTTCTAATTCATCTGGCACGATTCTAATTGGATACCCACCTAACATCATTGAAATGCCATGCATGTGGAAACCTAGAACTCTGAATTGTGAGAAAAATAGGATGCAAATTCAGTATCATAGTATAGACAGATGGATTTTGGCACAAAAACCTCTCTAAACCTTTTGCGGCTAGACCTTAAATTATTGACATGAAGTCCATCTTCACATCGAGTTATATTAAATGTTTTATTTAGTACTTCCTCTCATCATCTATCTATTTATTTAACATGCATGAGTAATGGCATTTATGTTAACAGTAGTACTGGTGCTGTTTGTTGAAGTTTCAATATCCACAATTTCTCATTCTTTTTCTATGAAGTTTCTTGCCTCAAGAATTTGCTTGACTGTTTTAGGTACTGGAAGAACTAAGACCTTACCTTGTTGGGGTAGCTGGTGGAACTTTAGAGCTTGTGGCAATTGAGGAGCCAATAGTGAAAGTTCAGATATCAGGTCCTGCAGCAGGTGTGATGACTGTTCGAATAGCAGTGACTCAGAAACTACGAGAGAAATTCCCAGCAATTGCTGCAGTTCAACTCTTGTCATAAGAAATTACTTAAGACTGTCAAATTTATCCAACGAACCCAATAAATTGATGACCTAGTGAAGCTAATGGAAGTACAGTGTTGAATTTAAGCCTTGGTGAGAAAATGGTTGGCCTAGTTGTATAATTCAGAAGTAGCAGGGTACATCATACATGGGTGCAGAAGATGCCTACTGCTTTATTATGTACAGTTTATCGGCTCCATTAAGTTGATCAGTGTCACTTACACTTTTGTGAAGAATTTTTTTTGCTTCGACAGTTAATAACTAATTTGTTGAATGAATTGTATGAATGGCCGGGCCTTAACTGGGATCACAGAATGCGCCGTGTGTGTATAAAGTATCTCAGACACGAATATAAGAAGAGCTCTTAGTACTTGTACAAACTGAGGTGGAGCATGCAAAAATGTAAATAAAGTCTCGTAGCTTAGGTGGATCGTGTTTTTAGGATGCTTAGGTGGATCGTGTTTTTAGGATTTTAGACGCGCCCTCATAGATTCTCATTTATACTCCCTCCTCCATTCAATGTTTGATGTTCGCTTCCAGAAAATGGTAAAGAAAAAAATTTACCATTTTCTATTCAAAATTTTCACTTAAGGTGACAGTGATTATGGTTCATTGTCCCAATTTGTCAAATACAAAATCTGTGAAAAACTGTGAAAAAATCTTGTACTGATAGCATGACCGTCGAAACAAATACTTGATTCTACTGAGCTTGTCACACCACCAAATAAGGTCATAATATTGCAACACCCTTTACATGATAACCCTTATCGAGCCAAAATCTAGAAACTAGCTTCCTTCAGGTACATGATAACCCTTATACTCGTCCTATACATGTCTACTATCCCTATCGTTAACTCTCACAGATACTTTGCTCAATAAGTATTAACCATAGGATCTTGGGTTACTTTCTTCTGCAAACACTGAAACAATTCATAAAAACCATTACAATGTGACAAAAGATCCTCAACCAAGATCACACAAGTGAGATAATAGAAGCAAAAGTCGAACTTACATGGGAACAATGCAACATGAGAATAATCCCCGCCATGTGATCTCACAGTTGCGACTAGCATAAAAAATTGCCCGTAATACAACCATTACAAGTTGTACAAGAAGAGAGGACAAATTCTGTTATTCAAAATCTAAAACAAATTGGAAATCTTCACGAAACTTAAAGTTCAAGACAAATCTGAATAATCTCAATTTCTTTTTAACTTTTTTCTTCGACTCTCCCCCGATTCCATCCCATGTCCTTTGGACTATGCTGAAGGATGTGGAAAATTAACTGCAGTACCTAGTCAATATGATGACTAAAGCCCAAGGTTTAAAAGAAGCTGGCTCCATCTTGGTGTTTCTTCATCGAAGATGTAGGTCAGAGGAGATATCAGAACACCGCTGCCTCCAATCTGCAACAGATAACATATGGCCATAATGTTTACAAGTCAAAAAGCCCCAGACTGAGGAGGGAGGTGGAGAGAGACTTCAGTTGAGCTAAATTGAAAGAGAAAAAAATAAACGTATGAATAGACAGAGAGAGAGAGAGGGAGGGAGAAAGGAGAAGAGAGGAGAGAAAGCATGGAAGAAGAAAGATCACACAGGACAAGACAATTGCAGGAGTATATTAAAAGACAAATATCTTATGCAATGATTTAAGGCTCTGCACGCTAGAGAATTTAATTACTTGCTTGGAAAAACATGAGAAAGGAGACTGATACCGGAAATACTGTCGATAAATAAAAAAGAACTACGCAGATTGTGTGATAATTTGCAATATCCAGTCCCCCAGACAGTACTTGTTTTATTGAAGATTCAAGACTGTCCTATTTGAGACAATTGTACACATGGATACGGGAGCACTCCAATGTAATATATAAAGATAAGTTCCTCACCGCTCTGAGCTGCTGAACAGACTTGTACAGTGCTTTCTTTGGTACACAAATAACTATGGCATAATAGTCAGCAGTCCCCCTTCCATCACGTTTACAAAAAATTGGACTTACAGTGGGCCCCTGCATGTGTAAAGATGAATCATATAAAGGAGCTCCTAAAATTGATAGAGGATATAGATATTATTAATAAATGATGTTCTTGCAGTAAATGTTTTAGCAATCAATAATCCCATTTGTCTCTGTGGGGGTGGGTTGCATGGTGTTAATATATATTGCAGATACAACTGTAATATGATAGACAATAATTGTATTCACCTTGTATAAAATGATTCCCCAAGTGATTATAGGCTACTTTGTATAGAGAGATTCTGATTTAATTTCCACGTGATTATAGGCTGTAATTAGGGACATATCTTGTTATATAATGAGAAGAAACCCTCCATAGAGAGGCATTTAGACCATTTGATACATAGGTTATGCTTTAATTTTCATTTCCCTTCTTCCTTATCCCTTTCTTCTAGATCAGTGGAGCGTTGAGATTTTTTTCTTATTCTTTAACGATATGTGCATGAGATCAGTTGATTTCACCTGCAACCCAGATAATGATGTTTGACTCAGTATTCGTTCAGCCACTTCTTCTGCACTGCTTCCCCTCATGTTGGCAGTTACCTGCCACAAGAATTGTGAGTACAGAAATAACAGGAACAAAAATTTTCACAACATAAACAACTCGCACCGTGAACTGATCAACAGCCCTCAAATGTGCCTCCAATCTTTCTAGTATTTCATGTGTTATATCAAGCACACCTTTTCGTTGGTTCAGTGACTTTCTGCTTGCAACAAGGACAGCCTAAAAGATAAACAAAGGTCAAAAGATATTCCATAGACAAAAACTCTAAAATTATTGGTGAATGCCTTCAGATCACATTCTCAAATTCCATTACATTTTGCTTCCTTTGCAATATCAGCGAGAATAGCAATTACCTGACTTTCTAAGATCACTCCACCTTCAATTTCTTTCAAATTATTTTCCTTCAATGTGGTTCCACTGCTCACAAGGTCCACAATGGCATCAGCTATCCCCATCTAGAAGATGGAAAAAGGTCAGCAGTCAGCAAAGAAATGGCAAGGAAACCACAGTACTACAGATAGAGATGCTGTAATACTATCCACATGGTGAAAGGAAAGTACTCTTTAAGGAAATATAGTAAAATGCCATAGATCATCAAATAAAACAAAATAAAAATTCAAAAAGAAATCTGATACCATGTTTTGGAAAACTGTGAATATTAATATCTATAGACAAAAACTAATTGCATCAACCCACGAAATAGAAGGCCCCTGCATAGGATAAGGTCACTTATAATTGTTATTTAACAACCACCTAACAGAAATTCAACAAAAAATTGGTTTGTGATTGTTTAGAAAAGAGTTCGTTATTCTCCCCCCAAAGCATTGGCCCAAGCTTGCACTCCCCACCCAAAAAATACGGAACTCATTGTGCCTTCAGTTTAAGGCCTGGGCAAAAAAATCGAAAAATCGATTAAACTGAACCAACTCGGGTCGGTTTGGGTCGGTTTGGTTGAGCAAATCGGTTCTAATCGGTTAATGTAAAACCACTAAAATGATGGGTTGGGTCGGTTATGGGTTAAGGCTCCAACAAATTTTTTTTTAGAGTCCTATTTTTTAGAGTTCCCAGTTTTTAAAGGTTTGTTTAGAGTTCCCAATTTTTAGTATACTACATTTATGATATTAAAGCCTAACTTAAAAATTAAATAAATCAAAAGTCAATACCTAAAATAAAAAAATACGTTCAATAATCTTTTCATCTTCTATGTGGTTCCAAAAAGGTGAAAAGTGAAAACTATCAAAATCTAATTGCCACCATAGTTTGAAACTATAGTCCTTGTCTCTACCGCCTCCTTTACCGGTTGTCTCTCCATTTATTAAGTACACATTCTTGACGTACTACGGTACTAGAGATTCGACAGTTCGAATGGAGACAGGTAGAGTTTTTAATTTGTTTTAGTCAAGTGTAGAAATAATTGTTAAATTAATTCCTTGTATTTCATTAATTTTTATGTTCAATTTCTTAATTTTTCTTGGCTTAAGTTTCTTTACTGTCCACGATAACAGATTTTCTTGACTTCATGAGTGTTTGATTATGGCTTTTTGAGTTAAGCTTGCTGCACCTAGTTTTTCCATTGAACCCAATTGAAGATTATTGTAGAGTAAATTAATTAAGACACTTCATAAATTATGAGGCTAAAATTCTCAAATTTTGCATTGTGCACAGATTAAATTGACTGAATTGCGTGCGGTACAGGAAAAAAATTTCTAAAATGGTTTAGAATTCACAGAAAATTAAAGTCAATTAAAATGGAAACATCCTTTACATCTAAGTAATGAAATATGTGATATAGATGAAAGCAGAGATCAAGTTCTTGTCTAATCATGGAGATGATGTTACATTTTTTTAATGATTTCAAAGACGAACTGATGAATAATATACGTGCCTATTTTGTACAGACTTGAATATGGATATTGACGATGAATGTCAATATATAAGTGGAACCCCAGCAACAAAAAATGCAGGTACAAATGTTACAACTCGTCCTCCACTTCCACCATCATGTTTAGGAAAGAGAAAAAGTAGTAGGAAAACATCATATGTTTGGGATCATTTCACGATAATGGGAGACCCAAAAGCGAAAGATGTTAGGTGTGAGTGCAAATATTGTGGACAGTCTTATGCTTGTGGGGCTAAGAAGTGCGGGACAAGTACTTTGAGGACTCATTTGATTAATCACTGTAAGAAAAGTGCATGTGCTAAAATGGTAGTTATTGATGAACTACCTTTTAGCTTTGTCGAAGGGATGGGATTTAGACACTTTTGTAGCGTAGCATGTCCTAAGTTTGATCCTCCATCTCGTAGAACCGTTGTTAGAGATATTCACCAATTGTATTTGAATGCAAAATCGGAGTTGAGAAAGAACCACACTACTCAACGTCAAAGAGTTTCACTTACTACGGACACCTGGACATCAATTCAGAATATAAATTATATGTCTCTTACAGCCCACTATGTTGACTCTAACTGGATGCTTCAGAAAAGAATTTTGAACTTTTGTGTGATCCCTAATCACAAAGGTGAAACTATTGGTAAGGTTATTGAAAGTTGCTTACATGAATGGGGCCTTGATGAGGTGTTTACAATCACGGTGGACAATGCTAGTGCAAATGAAACGGCTATTACATATCTTAGGAGGAAGATGATTGGTTGGGGCAATGATGGGTGCGTTTTAGATGACAAATATTTGCACATGAGGTGTTGTGCACATATTATTAACTTGATAGTGTGTGAGGGGTTGAAGGAAGCACATGATTCAATAGTCAGCATTTGCAATGCAGTGAAGTATGTGAAATCTTCACCAGCTAGGTATAAAAAATTGAAGGAGTTTGCAGCTAAAGAAAAAATTGAATCAAAATCACTTGTATTTCTGGATGTGCCTACGAGGTGGAATTCCACCTATTTGATGTTGGAGGCCGCTTTGAAGTACCAAAAAGCTTTTGAACGCTTAGAAGAAGAGGATGGACATTACTTAGGCTATTTTCGAGAGGATGATGGTGGTAGAAGAAGGGGTGGACCTCCTTTATTAAGTGATTGGGAAAATGCCTTAGTTTTTGTAAAATTCCTTAAAAGCTTTTATGATGTGACTTTAAAATTTAGTACTTCATTACATGTTAGTTCCACGATTTATCTTCATGAAGTATGCTCACTTGTAGCAGATTTGGAAGATTGGAGTTCAACTGAAAATTATCTTTTAGGTGAAATGGCTAATAACATGAAGCGAAAATTTGACAAGTACTGGGGGAACATGGACAATGCCAACCAAATGTTATTGATTGCTACCGTGCTTGATCCAAGATATAAATTAGATTATGTTCAGTATTGTTTTTGTGATATTTATAAGGATAAGGAATTGGCTAGTACCATGACCCAAACATTGAAGGAAAATTTGATATCTGCTTATGATTGGTATGTAAGGTCTGAGGTAAGTCCTCAAAGTGGTCAAGTATCGATGGATTCGGATTCTGCAAGTGGGTTTCTCTTGCAAGTCAAGTTAGTTCCACTTTTAGTGCATCTTCTGCTCGTATTTCCAAATTTAAAGAACAACAAACAACAAAAGATTTAGTTGAGATAAAAAATGACATTGAAAGATACTTGTTGGATGCTTGTGAAGATATAGAGGATAAGGAGTTTGATGTACTTAACCGGTGGAGGGTACATGGAAGTAAATATAAAACTTTGTCCAAACTTGCAAAAGATGTTTTAGCCATTCAAGTGTCTATGGTCGCTTCAGAAAGTGCTTTCAGTACAGGAGGAAGAATTTTAGATCCCTTTCGTAGTTCTTTGACGGCTAGGATGGTCGAGGTTTTAGTTTGCACCCAAAATTGGCTCAAATCTACTCCAAGCGATGACAAATTTTACATGGAAGATGTGGAGTATTATAACAAATTGGATGAAGGTAATTAACTATTTCATTTAGTTTGCTAATTATATTTGTTTCGATTTCATTTAGTATTAATTCAATCATTTTTTTAGAGCTTTCGGAACCAACAGAGACGATTGAAGACTCTAGCAGCAAGGATAAATAATTCATGCTATCTCAAGTTTTTCAAGTAGGTGATTTACGTTACAATTTATGGCTTTTTGTGATTGCAGGTGAAAGGGATTCAAACTGGATAATGGTTAATCTTAGTTTCTTGTAAATGGAAATTCGACCAGCAAATTGTGCTTAGGATGTTATTTATATGTTAAATGATGGTTGTTGGACCAATTTTAGTTATTGAATTTGGAATGAATGTTATGGGTAATATTTGTTATTAATTTAGCTGTAGTTACAGGTAATGAAATAGTATTTCAATTTTCAATTTTTAAGTACCACACGATTTAGCTCTTTCAATTTTCTTGATTTATGGTGTCAAATGGGTGCAAAATCTGATTTATTACTTTGAGTAAAATTGTTTGTTAATAATAGGTTATGAATTTGCTTTATTTACAGCTTACAGGTTATGGATTTGTGTTAATTGCAAAATTGTGTATTAATAACAGGTCATGGATTTGTGTTAAAAAAAATGATTAGGTGTACTCAAATTGGGCCCAAAAGCTTTAAAGTTTTTTTTTCCCCCTTTAAATTCATTTTAGGCCAAAGACAAAACCGACTAACCGAACCGAACCGAACTAAACCGATTCGGTTTTGGGTTGGTTTGGTTTAAGAGCTTGATTGGGTTGGTTTTGGGTTGGAATTTATCCAAACCGACTTAGTCGATTTTGGTTTCGGGTTGGGGTTGAACCCGAATCGTGCCCTTATTCTGCCCTTTATATTTGCCTAAAAATCTGCCATTACCTTGTATATATATAGACGGCTCTTCCTATTTATTTGTAAGTTGTACATTGGAATATATACACAAAACAGAAGATTTGCAAGGATTGACATGGTATTAGAGCCGTACGATCTCGGGATACTTGTCTTTCTCTCGCTTTAGCCCACTTTTCTCTTCATCCTTATGGCAGCCATCGGATACATGATCCCCTCCAGCAACCAACAACCAAATACCGACATCTCCTTGACTAAATTTACCTCCAAACTGACTGAAGCTTTGAACAAAGCTCAGAACCCGACTGCAACAGAATCTTCTACTACTTAGATCGGCATAAAATTAGATGGTTCCAACTATGCACTTTGGTCCCAAGTTGTCGAGATGTATATCTCCAGCAAAGACAAGTTGGGATATATCAATGGTGATACTCCGCAACCATCCCTAACCGACCCGTCCTTTCGCAAATGGCGCACCGACAACGCCATAGTCAAAGGATGGCTCATCAACTCCATGGATCCATCATTGATATGGGATTTTATCAGATTTCCAACTGCAAAAATGGTTTGAGACTCCACTGCTTCTACCTACTTTGATGGGAATGACACCTCCCAAGTTTACGACCTTCGACGTGTGAGTCGACTTCACCAAGCCGGAGGCCCTCTTGAAAAATACTATCTAGAACTTCAAGGATTGTGGCGTGAAATCGATTTTCGTCACCCTAATCCTATGAAATGCCCAGATGATTTAAAAAATATAATACTTTGCTCCAGGAAGAAAGGTGTACGTTTTTTGGGATGGGCTTGATGATAGACTCAACCAGATAAGGAAAGATGTGTCCAGCTACAACCTTTCCCAACCGTGGAGCAAGCTTTTGCACTGGTTCGCTGTGAGACCATCTGCCAAGCTGTGATGAAAAGCGGTAATACTGATGAAACTCCTGGAGCGGTTTTGGCATCCATGAGTATTAAATTTGCCCCCTCTATTCAATCTAAAACGGGTGGAAGCAACAGAAAACCTTCAAAGACTCGACCCCTCTCCGATGGACAGAAATGCTCACATTGTGGAAACAAGAATCATAACCGTGACAACTGCTTTCAAGGGTACCCTGACTAATGGCATGATCTCCAAGCAAAAAAAGGGCATGATGGTGCTGGTTCAGGGAAAGAATATGATGCTGAGGAGTGGGAACAACAGCAATTACTACTACAGATTTGCATCTCTCTCTCATTCCACCCGAGGAGTCCACCCAAGCCGACACCTCCTATGCAGATTCAGGTAGTGTTTTTGCATCTTTCAGTGCCCCTAGAAATAATGAAGATTCTTGGCTCCTTGATTCTAGTGCCACAGATCACAGGATGTTCGATGAAGCAGATTTTACGACGACATCATCGCCAAAAAGAAACATGATTGCTAATGCAAATGGCGTAATCTCCCAAGTAACAGGGGTTGATTCTGTAACTGTCCCCTTCTCTGCAATCATTTAATACATTACTTGTTCCATCACTCTCTCACAAGTTATTATCTGTTATAGCCAAGTTACAACTAGAAAAAATTGTGTTGTGCTGATTTATCCCAATTTTTGTCTTATCCAGGATATTCTCACCAAGGAGATATTGGGTGTGGTACTAAGAGAGGGGGTTATACTACATGGATGATTTCAGTGTAGGCCGAGCACTTCACATGCACCGTTCACTTGGACCCAAGGAACAAGAAATTTGGTTGTGGCACCGCTGGTTGGGTTATCCATCCTTTAGCTACTTGAAGCATTGATTTCCTGATTTATTTTCTCAATTGTCGATTTCTGACTTGACATGTGACACTTGCATTTTGGCTAAGAGTCACGGAACTGCTATCCTTTGAGCATGAATAAATGTAATACTCCATTTACATTAATTCATTTTGATGTGTAGAGTCCATCGCCTATCTCTGTTGGTTCTAGTATACGATGGTTTGTGATATTTGTCGATGATTTTACATGTATGACATGGTTATATTTGTTGAAACACAAAAATGAGGTACTCGGTGCATCCCAAGTATTTCATAATATAGTTCGCATTGAGCTCTCGGCACATATTCAAATCTTCGCTCGGATAATGGTGCCGAATATGTCAATCATCACTTCCAAGATTATTTTCGAAAACATGGTCTCCTCCATGACACCTCTTGCCCTCAAACCCCAACAGAATGGGGTAAGCGCAAAAACCGACATTCTTAAGACCGTCCGAACACTACTACTTGGTGCTCATGTACCCCAGCACCATTAGTCAGATGATGTCTCCACAGCCGTGTACTTGCTGAATCGAATGCCGTCGTCTTAAATTTTAAGACTCCTCTTCAGGCTCTCTTTGCCCGAATCTTTCTACCGACGGCCTCAACGCTTCCTCCTAAGATTTTCAGATGTGTACCGTTTGTCCATCTGCATAAGAATCACTACACTAAGCTCAACCCATGTGCGCTCCGCTGTGTTTTCTTTGGATATGGTGTCCATCAGAAAGGGTACCGCTGCTATGACCCCTCTATTAAGCAAACTTACATCACTATGGATGTTTTATTTCTAGAATCAGATACATTTTTCCCATTCTCAACAACCACGTCTCTTTAACACAATTTTGCTGAATGATCTCTTAGTGTGAATTACCTTTAATTTATAGAATCATACAAAGGTATACAAGGAAAGATTGTATAAATCCCTAATTCTACGCGAGCCATATATGGAAACGAATAATCATCAAATTAAATAATAATTATAGTAATATATCCTCTGATACTCATCACGGAGAGACAGAAAGTGAAGAGCTAAGATGGTTAGCCCTGGAATGGGTTGCTACTCACGACAGTGAAGATGTAAATGTAGAAACTGTTGAACCAAGTAGCTCTCCAGCTCACGTATTATCAACCTCTGAGGCTGAATCTGAACCCCCTCCCCCCCAACTATTCAGTACATGTAGATCCATCTCCTGAGAATATTCCCGAGGTAACAATTCTTACCACTCTACATACTAAGATACAGATACTTCTGCTAGGTATAACTTTCAGGCACAATCGAGGCAAACTACCAAATAGATACTCTCTTGATGAGGATGAACAGAGTACAAAATACCTAATTGCAATTATGTCTCCACCAAGAAGCTACCTGAGCCCCTCAAGACATTTGCACACGAACTGTCCACATGCCATGTTCCGACTAGCATTCAAGAAGCTCTAGCTGATCCAAAGTGGACTCAGGCCATACAAGAAGAAATGGAGGCATTACTGACGACCAAAACATGGACTCTAATCCCACTCCCAGAAGGGAAGAAAACTATGGGATGCAAATGGGTGTTCTCTATCAAACATAAAGCAAATGGGTCAATTGAACGATACAAAGCACAATTTGTGGCAAAAGGATATACGCAGACGTATGGAGTAGATTACCAGGAGACAAAATTAAATACAATTAGGGTCCTATTATCTCTTGCAGCAATTCTGGATTGGCCACTGCAACAGTTCGATGTAAAGAATGCATTTCTCCATGGAGATCTTGAGGAGGAGGTGTACATGGATGTTCCACCAAGCTATAAGGCATCATCGACTATCAATGTTGCCTGTACATTGGAGAAAGCACTATATGGATTGAAGCAATCACCTCGAGCCTAGTTTGGGAGATTCAGTCTAGCAATGAAGAAGTACAACTACAAAAAAAGTAACTCAGATCACACTCTCTTCTTAAACACCAACTGGCACGGTAACAACTTTGATAGTCTATGTAGATGATATGATCATTACATGAGACGACGTTGAAGAAATACCTCGACTTCAAAAACAGTTGCCAACTGAATTTGAGATGAAAACCTAGGAGAACTCAAGTATTTCTTATGAATCGAAGTTGCTAGGTCACAACGAGGTATATTTCTTTCACAACGGAAGTATATATTAGATTTGTTATTTGAGGTAGGAATGTTGGAATGTAAGCCTGCAGATACTCCTGTCATTCAAAACAAAAACCACAGACTCGGTAAACATCATGACCAAGTACCAACGGATAAAGGAAGGTACCAGAGGCTAGTTGGGAAGTTTATCTATTTCTCAAATACACGTCTAGATATTGCCTACACTGTGAGTGTTGTAAGTCAATATATGCATAACCCGAGTGACAATTATATGGATGCTGCGATCCGAATACTTCGGTACTTGAAGTCCTCTCCTGGAAAACGACTTATGTTCACAAAAAAATAAACATCTACGGATTGATGGCGGTACAAATGTAGATTAGGCAGGGGATATGAAAGACAAAAAGTCTACTTCAGGCTACTTCACCTTTGTCGCGGAAATCTTGTTACTTGGAGGAGTAAGAAACAAAAGGTAGTGGCATTGTCAAGTGCTGAAGCTGAGTTTCATGGAATGGCTAAGGGACTGTGTGAACTTCTATGGCTTAAGAAGTTGTTGACCGAACTTGGAGTTTAACATCACCTCGGAGATGAATCTTTTCTGCGACAACAAAGCCACTATTGCCATTTCTCATAATCCCGTTCAATATGATCATACCAAACATGTGGAAGTAGATCGTCACTTTATCAAGGAGAATCTCGAAGCTAAAATTATTCGGTTACCTTTCGTAAAGTCCGAAGACCAGTTGGCCGACGTACTCACTAAAGCTGTATCCAGCAAAGAATTCCACAGCTCACTCTCCAAGTTGAACATCCAAGATTTGTATGCACCAACTTGAGGGGGATGTTGGCGTGAGTAGAGTAATTTTAGGCCCTTATTCTGCCCTTTATATTTGCCTAAAAATCTGCCATTACCTTGTATATATGGACAGGCTCTTCCTATTTATTTGTAAGCTGTACATTGGAATATATATAAAACACAGAAGATTTGCAAGGACTGACAAGTATATCCATGTCAACTGTCTAATTCTTACTGCAGGAACTGCCTCCAGAGCTCCATCAGCGCTTGAAAAAGTGACATGCTTCAATCCATTTTCTTTCATAAACTTTGGACCCAGCTGTAAATAGAAATGCAGTATTTAATGCATATGGAAACTCTGTCAATTAGAACAAATATAAGAGAAGAAAAGAAAAAAAATAACAAAGATTCATACATATGTGAAGCCAGTTGCAACCCGCAGAGGTCTCTCAGGTGTCCACTGCAGCATTTGTGCTAGCTCTTGTAAAGAATTTATATTCTCAAAAATGCCATACTTGGGTATCTGGCCGAAAGAATACATTATAGTTTTCATGAGAAAAAGATGTGTAATGTGTGACTTTGTTAATTATATAGAAAATGACTCACCGCTAGGGATAAACGACAGTCTCCATAGTCAAGCGCTTCATGGACAAGGATGAGATCTTTGTTACCCTGTCAAACAAATTTAAATAATTAGAACCTAACATAAGAATCCCACAAGTCAATGATCCAAATAAAGAAAACAAAAGTATCAGGCTAGATCCAACAAAATCACGAGCATCAACTGCTGTGACATCATCTATTTCTTTTTCTTAACATATAAAAATAAATAAAAAGAAGAGCCTTATATTTCTAGTTAGTTCTTTTTGTTTTACTCGTTTGAAAGGGTAAAAAGAGGATGAATTAGAATAACTAAACTTGTTCGGATCTGTTTGCAACTGATACAAAAACGAAAATACTATACAATGAAAAGACAAGGTTATTAATTTCAATAATACAGAACGTGATAAAGACATAATTAGAATATATCGACACATACAAAAACAAAAATATTATACAATGAAAAGACGATGTTATTAATTTTAATAATACAGAACCACAATCGTGAAGATTGACAAAAACACTATTAGAAAATATCCTGGAAAAGTTAAAAAAAATAAATAAATACATAAATTTGTGCTTGCTTTCAATTATGTATCACTATGATTCATAGCAGCATATGCATACAACTTAATATTGGTATTGCAAGTTTCTCTCAATTTTTCTTGAGGAAAATGGATGGGGAGGTCATAGAGAGAGAGTGAAATGTGTCCACTACTTCTTGTTTCTAATTAATGTCCATTTTGATTCAAAATTTTTGTCAATTTTTCAAAAGTGTACCCATTTCTCTTCAAAAGTGTTACAAGATTCTCCCTCTTCCCTTTCGCAGCCAGCCCGCCTACGAAGGACAGACAGGACACAAGGACACAGGAGTTGGACCCGCAATCGTACGAACCATTTAAGCATTCTCGTCAAACAAGGTAAAATTGATGAGAATTCTAGTCAATTAAGACACTAGTCTTCCTCGCCAATGTAGATTCGTTAATTTTGCCTAGATTTAACTAGAGGTCATTTTAATAAAAGGGCATTGTAGACATTTTGCACGACTGAATGGCGAGAGAAAAGTGTCATTTTGACCCAAAAAAAAAAAAAAATAGACGTCCAAAAATCTGCCCATCTTTCTGCCTTGTAGAATATGCTCTTATTAAAAGATAAGAGGAGAGAACTTGCAGATCAAATAGCTTACTACCTAATCAGCACATAATTAATCTTTGAGAAAGTGCAGCCAACAACACCGACTGGAGGCATATAATGTTCTTTTCATATTAACTACAAGAATCCTTCAACATACGGTAACATTCTATATGGATCTCTTAGGATATGAAAGTATAGATATCAAGTTTCCAAAAAAAATGATAATAACTCCAGATAGAACAACAGAATGAAAAGAAACAAAGAAATAGTAATGATTGAGACTAGAAGGGCCAACCCTCACATGAATTTGAAAATACAGAGTCATGGGCAATTTTTTCCATCCAAATTGGAAAATAATGGAACGCGTAATGAATACTAACATGCAGTGTTATATGCATAGAAATTAACTCTTCACATTCCTCGCAAACCGTTGGAAATTATGAAAAACCTTGAACAGAAATTTATGTAGGCACTATTATTTTGAAAGAAGAAAAGTAGATTTATTCAGATATTCATATTTATTTCTATTTTACTTGTATCAATAGATCATGTTTTCAGTTTATAAAATTAAAAATGACATTCTCGAGATATTTGTGATGTTATCATCGAAGGAGGCAATGAATCTCCTCCAATGTTGAAAAAATTCAAAACGTACATTTCGTTAAAAATGTCTTACCTTGTAATGGGGCCTTATTTTGGTATTCTCGTAAAGAACAGATTGAGGAGGCAATGCATCTCCTCCAATATTGTTCAAACTATACACTTTGTAAAAAAATTCCTACCTTGTAATGGGCCCTTGTTTTGGTATTCTTGTAAAGAACCACTTATTTTTTGATAAACCTGATTGACTTTCTCTTAAAAGAAGATTCCATGTTTGCTCCTACAATGCTAACCCCGTAAGAAATTTTTCTTTCATGTACATCACAAATATGCTTACCATATACTCCAGCCTATGTGAGCAGTTAACATAATAACAAAAACCAAACAGTTCCATTTGCATATCACCATTTTCAATTGTTAGTGCTCGGCCTATTAAACATCCATAAATGATAAATCTGTTTACCAATTTAAAATGGTGATACGTGATTGTAACTACTCGGCCTACTAAACATGCATTAAATCTATGTACCGTCTATCTATGTGACTAGGCCAAGTGACACAAGCAAGGAGCGTTTCTATGGCAATAATACTTCGCTAAAAAGATTCTCAGCACTATAATACATGACTTCAAAAGAACTCACATGAAATCAGAAGAGCTAGGTCAGATTTTAGGTATGATATTCAGAATTTAAGAAAGGAAATTTTATTCTGTCGATTCAATTTCTGTGATAAAGCATCAATGTAACAATTTGTGCAAGTTAACAGTATGAGATCTTCATATCAAATATTCCACATAATAAATGGAATGCTAGCGTTAAATGATTTCTCTTAAGCTAATTATACTGGCATCTTGCATGAAGAAAATTAAGCCATTATGGACACCCAATTCTCACCTGCCCATATTCGCTAACTGTATCCAGACCAACAATACCAAGGTCGAGATCTCCAGACACCAACTTTCTCACAATGTCCTTTGGCCGTTGGAACCAAACTTCTAAATTTGAAATCTGCACATCATAAAATTTATATTCAGCTAAAGATAAACACATATTTAGAATTTTCATATGTATAAATGCTTGTAATTCAGATGAAAAGCGGGAAATAAATAAACAGGGAGTGGAATGGACACAATCTTTGCCTGGAGGCTTGCTGTACAATGGACACAATCACATTCATGTAGCAGAAAAGCAAATTTATTCAAGTTAAAGAGTATGTTTGGAAAGACAAGGCAATAGAATCAGTGGGGAAGCTTGTAAAAAGGATACATGGAATGCATGAAATAAATGGAATCGGAAATGGATGGTAGATGATGAAATAGAGAAATTTCGAGGTTGCCTTTGAAATGACTCATGGAAGCGGAAGAGAGCCAATATAAAGATAGTCCGAGGAAGCTTCGAGCTATATGGAAAGAAGAAAGGTACACTGCATTTGGTATATTAATAGAGAACTTGCCTAAGCTAATGTAATTTCAAGAAAATCACCGGTAATATGCATCGAGTAAACTAGTTATAAATTTGTCCCCAAGTTATGTCCACAGAGATAATTTATTTAATGGATCAGTGAAGATGGCATGGTAAAATAGAATGATATTACATGTACAAATTGCAAATTACTGAAGTTCAATGTAAATATATTGGTAGAAACACCTCATCTCTCTTGTTCAAAAAACTCAAATATGTACAGTGTGAAGTCCTGGAAGCTTATAAAAGTCCATAGCCTTAATTAGTCTTTTATAATTTCATGTATATTTATTTTGATTAGGAGTTATACTAAAATAGATAGGTTTATAAGAATTTGTTTTATTCTAAAAGTCTAGTTAATATTTTTGTTTAAATAGGAAGAGTTAGGATTTTATTGTAACTTGATTGGAACAAAAAGGGAGTTAGGATTTTATTGTAACTGTCCAATCGGTTTTTTTTGCTAATCAATTATTTGTTGATGAAGAACCAATTTTCAATATTCATGCACAAATCAACAAGTCTTGATTTTCAACGTATTCTTGCGAAGAATCATCGGATATTTGATTGTGTTCTGTGTTATAGTCAATTTCTCGGCTCTGGATACATTACTAAGCAAAACTTTAAATTGTGTACTAGTTATAACAGTTGCATAAACCACCCCTATAAATTCAAAACACGTGTTTATCTTCTAGCGTTTTGTCCTATCAGTAGCTATTCCCTGAGGAAAAGGTAGAACTAGTAACGCGAGGGGTTCTCATTGTTGTACAGGAATTCACAACTTCATATTCTTTCCCGTTATGTATTATATTCTATTTTTTTTTCAATCCATGTGTAAGAATCTCTGAATAATGCACGAAGGGCAAAAAGGACATGGAAAATGCAAGAGTGAGAAGCTATATATAATAGCCATACAACCTACAAAGAATGAACTGGATCTAAAGAAAAGGATTTAATCATTTGCAATTTGCTTGAGAATTACACCGTCAAATCAAAATGCTGTAAAATGTCCTTGTGAGAAGTAAAAATGTTGTTCCACAATCAAATAATGGCAATAAAAATGGTATTTATAACTTAATATAAACGGCATGATTAACCTTCCATCCATGTCTGTCCAACCCCAATTAAAATTTGGTTGAAACCGCCACACGTAAATTTGACATCCTCAATCTAATAAAATGTCTATAACAAATTTGTACCAAAATGTCATAAAACAATTGGGTGTTTACACTAGTATAACACATTACTGATACCTAAAATGAAGAAGGAACAACAAATAGATAGACGGAAATTGTTACTCCTCGCCACCAAGACTCTAGTCCAAGCATACGCCACAACCACGTGGAGGCATTGGTCAAAAGGAAAGTCAAAGGTTAACCAAAGTCAACAAACCGAAGCCCACTCAATAGCCAAAGCCCTCTATCCCAAACTCCCTCCCTCCTTCCAAAAGGCTTTGGGCTAGAAGCAATTCCCAAGAAGATCATAATATCTGACAAATGCTTGATGTGACAAATTGTAGTCCAATTAAGTCAAATCATGTCAGCTTGATTGATTATGTACGCTGACACACTCCAAAGAGCTACTCCTCTTCCCCACACACTCGAGTTTAACCATAGCAAGTGGATGATGGGACAGCTATGATAGGACATCCTAGTGGGTCGGATGAAGTCATGTTTGCTTCATCCCACAGTCAAGGCCACAATTGTAACACTATAAATACCAACCTTGTAACACTTTGAAGCTAATGCAACTTGAAATATTCAAAATCAGTTTGCTCTATCTCTATCTCTTTTGCTTGGAATTATTTGTTCTTCAACAATTAAATCATATATATTTAAGAAATGATTATTGAGAAATAGAATGGCTTTTGATTGGTTCACCACGGTGTTCGAACATTTGTTTGGCTTGTGTCTCGAGACGTGTGTTCTAGAACACGTGGTATTCTTTGCTTATCCTGAGCAGAGACGAGTGGGGCCCGGGATCCTGTTGGCTTGTTTTAGGGGTCTAACAGAAATCACAAGGAATAAAATAGTTTTCCTTTTGCTGGAACAATACCACCAAGAGTACCAATGCCCATATCACACGTTATACGAGCTCAATATGCAGAAATTGATTACAATAAAATTGAACGCACCTGAGGAATTTCTGCAACATACTGCCGCGGATTCACCTGCTTCACTGACAATTGACAATCCTACAAAACACCCCAAAACCCAAAACAAATTACTTAACATAAACCGTAACGAAAATTACAAATCTGCCATTAAGTATAATCAGACATGAGATAATGTCTCTATACAGGGAAGCATATATGTAAAAAATTACCTTGAGAAGATCAAGAGTGTCTGTAGCCATTCTACCTTTACTTGGCAAGCCAAGCCGAACTTCATCTCTCTCAGACGGCATTTTCTCTACATTTCCATTTACCACAGTAACTGGCGATGCTAACGAGCAGCACGAAACGGTAAATTTCACGGGGATATTGTTACTCACAGGAATTGAAGATGATAAAAAAGGTGAAATTGAAGCCGGCGGAAACTGAAGAAAAATCGTCTGAAACACAGGCATTTCTTAAAATTTTCACTTTACTGAGAGAGAGTTTAGGTGTGAAGAAATAAACCGCCGCCGAGGAATTTTACGTATCAGATATTGGAGTAGATACTGTGCTGATTCTTCAGGTGCTAAATGTATGTGGTATGGTCGTAATATTTTTCGTTTCTTGCATTCGGGCTTGTTTGAATGACGCGTGTTTCACACCAAAATTGCAAATATAACACAAGGAATTTAATTTTGTATTTTTTACTTATTCAGACTAAGACATCATTTGTTTTGGATGAAGCATGTTTGAGCTACGTTAAAATTTTCATTCTCATTCTTCAGTATATCTGTCATTATTTAAGGTGGAAAGTACAAACAATGTATTAGAATTTCTAATCAGATTGAAACATAAGAATAGTCAAATCAATTAATTGTAGTGTAATTAAGGTAACGAGTCAATAACTTGAGGGAGTGAGATTGGATGATTTCAAAGAAGAATAATTCTTGTATATTTTTGTGTACAACAAGTTTGACACTCCCCTCACGTGAGAGGAGTGGCCTACATTCAAATAAAATAATATACCCCCTATTGTGAGAGGGGCAGTGAATCATTGTCATGCTTGATGTACATTGGCTCTAAAAAAAATTGATATGAAATGGAAACTGGATAAGCCATCATAATCATGTCATTATCTCCCATCAATTTGAGACATTTTGCTGTAATGCAATCATCTTCATTGAATAATTCAACAGCTCGTGCATGAACTTATTTTTTTCTTGGCACCACGTACACGACATAGGGAAATCGCAGAAGCCAATTGCATGTGTTGGACAGAGAAATTAATTGGAGAAAACTGTTAAAAATTAGAACAGCTGAAGCCTACGTTGAGAATTCTAATTTTGCGAAGGAGAAGTTGAAAGAGTGGGAAAAATGTTATATTATGAGGTTTTCTCAACTAATAAATCTTCTCCTGTGATCATTAGAACAGCTGAAGCCAATGTTATATTGCAGTTCGCAGTCGCTTTAAACAACTAGAGTCATTTTTGTAAAACACTGAAAACGACTTTTCTATTAAAACGACCACAGTCGTTTTCTATTCATCACTTGTTATATGAAATAAACGAAAATGCAAAAAATTGCCCAACGTTTATAAAGCACAATTTTGGCATGAATTACGACAAAAACTCACAATATAGAGCATACATTGTAATAAGTAAAAATCAATTTGCATTGTTATCTAAACGACATGACATTAACCGAACAAACAATATACTAGTCCTCCAATCTTCTATCAACTAAAGGTATCTGACTTGTACATGTTAGTCGGTTGTGTCCAGTTGCGGCACACCTACTATACTTGTGTCTTTTCGAAAACTCTCCAGTAGATGGAATTCTTGTTGTTTTAGTACGTCCACCTCGTCGTTGTACTAGCAGTGGCAACACGTTGAGAAAGCCAAAATTTTCAGGAATTTCCCAATTAACTCCATTTGGTACTGGAAAATAGTATCACTGTAAGTTACTCTCCAATATTCAATAGTATAATACAGAGAACAAAACAAGTAAATTGAATAACCACTCTTCTTCGTCGTAGCTACTGCATGCTTGCACAGTAAATGTTCTAATTGAAACCGTATACAAGTACAAGTTTTTTCATCCAAGTTAACAGTAAAATTCATGATTTCGTTCATCGCATTATACAAAGATGAATCAACTTTGTAAAGTTTTAGCACTTCACAATACAAATCACGATATGAAGTATCTGAAGATATTGGAACTCCTTCCACCATTTCATCATTCCCACTTTGTTTTCATGTCTATTTTCCTTGATCATCATTAACAAAATCACCAAAATAAAATATAGAAATTCATGTTGTTGAGTCCATATCTATAAGTAGAATAGTAAAACTTTAGAATGTTAGCAAATAATCAATCACGGTAATATAAAGTGACTGCAGTCGTTTCTATGGTCGTTTAAAACGTATGTAATGAATCTGTAGCTAAAAATTATACAAGATTTTACTTTTCAAAACTATTTGAGATCGAAAAATACATTCAAACACTTAAATAAGCACTTAAATATATGGATAAACAAAAAACTAGACAAATTAGATTAGAAGAACAAAGAGTAGAAGATTATAGATAAACTAAAGAAGAAGAAGAGGAGAAGAAGAGCAGAAGATAGTTGGAATTCCAAAGAAAAATAAATGAATTTAACGGTTATAATTTTTATTTGAAAAATGGGTATTATGGTTATTATATGATAAGGGCATTTGAAATATTTCAACAATATTTAAAAGGATAATATGGACATTTTAACTTAAAAGTGGCCTCAAAAACTTTTCTATAGTAGGTTAGGCTTAAATTTTTTTTTAAGAGTTTGACCAAGTCATTTTCAACCATACATTTTTCAATAAAATAATATTTTTCATCACATAAAAATTTTTTTCCTTCTTTTCAATCACATATTTCTCATCATATCACTATTTAAAATACATTATTTTCTCAATAATATCCATCAAACACTCTCTAGGTATAATTTACAAAAATACATTATCTCATTTTAATATGCACCAAACACACTCTAAAATCAAATTTTAATCTAAATCAAAGTCAAACAATCAATATTAATCATATCTTTCATGGTCCCATAACTTTTCACCACACATTTCAAAAACTTCTGTCACAATTTACTAAAAGTTTAATTTTAATTCCCATCAAACACCCACTAAATATATTGGCATCGCCTTCAACTTTTTAAGAGAATGTTTGGTGTGGATTAAAATTAAATTTTTAGTGGATTGTGGTATAAGTTTTTGAAATGTATTGTTGAAAATGTATGGACCCATGAAAGATGTAGTTAATATTTGATTGCTTGACTTTGATTTATATTAAAATCAAATTTTAATTCGACTCAAACGTGCCACAAGCCTCTATTTGATTTGATGGTATAATATGTGTAGTTAAAAATTAATTCTTGAAATTGACTTAATTATTAATTTTTTTTTCTAAACCAAACAATAGTTTAATAAGTAATAACAAGAAATATGGTTTACAATAATGAATTTCTAAGTATTTAGACCCATTTTGATCTGGATTAATTTTAATCACACATTTTATAGAATTCACAAATTTTAAATCACACATTTTATCTACTTTTATCAAAATTTATTAAAAATTTGATTTTAATCTACACCAAACAGAAGCTTATACTAACTAAATTAATTCAAATTTTTTTCACTATTAAATTACCAATTAGAATATTCTCAGCTCACTGGACCGCTGAATTTATTCAAGAATTGTACCAAAGAAAAAAAAGGCACACATAAGAATTACATTTTTCTTGAGCATCTTGCATCTTGATTTTTCGTCTGATCTCCCTTACAAAATTAGTAAAAATGTCAAAAAGAAAATATAATTCTTGGAAAAACAGAGAAAACGAGTATAATTAGTTTTACCAATTTAGATAGCATGTTGTTCTCTTCTTCCCTCAGTAGGAGACGAGTCCTTATTTTGGTACTACTACTAATTATTACTAATTAACTCCCCAAATTTTCCTTCACTTCACTGTTTTTTTTCTGATCCGAAGCAATCAACCAAAACCCAGCTGTGCCTTTGCGCTGCAAGCAACTATTAGATCTTCTGCATAAAATCTGAAACCTTAAAAAAGTTCCCATTTCATGAGATTTATTATTTTCTTTTTCTACCGTAGGATCCCGCAAGGCTAGTAATTTTACTGAACCAGGAGTTGGAGCTGCGAAGGGGAAGAAACCCATTTCTTTAACCCAGTTTTTTTAATTGTTGAAGAGGTATATAATGAAATTGTGATAGTTTGGATTTTGGGGTTCATTTGGGAAGGGTTTAGATGGCGGCGTCGGAGGTGGTTGTGGCTGCTGCGACGTCGGGTTCGTACAAGGGCATGTCATCTGAAAACATAAAGGGGTTGGTGCTGGCAATGTCGTCCAGCGTCTTCATTGGTGCCAGTTTCATCATTAAGAAAAAGGGATTAAAGAAAGCTGGCGCCTCTGGCATTAGGGCAGGTAATTGCATATTCTATTTATTGCGGCTATTTTAATCGTTTTAATTTCAGTTGTGGAAATGTGTATAATTGAGGTTACCTAGTTGTTTGATATCTTATTTTAATACACGAAGGAATTTTGTTGTAGGATGAAAAGAAACGGCTGCCCTTATTATTTGATTGTGTTTAGTTGTTGAGATCTTGGGTTTTCTAGTGGCATTTGAGAAAAGTTTATTGTATCTATTAATGCGTTTAGAGCATTTGTTTGGAAAATGCAATCTGGTGGGAATTTGCTTTAGAAAGATAGTTTGATTGATAAGTTAGGTGTTTAGTCTGAAAAGGAGTTGTTACCTTTATTTAACGAGACATGCTAAATGGTAAACTTCCACTCTTACGGTATATACATGTCTTTTGAAGGGCTACATTAGTCTTTTTCCTGTAGTGATTTGTGGAGTGGTATGGAAAGTATTTTTTGAGCACCATGATTCTGAACTCTATCATTATTCATTACCTAATTGTTAGTCTAATTGAGGCATACACAATTCTTAAATGTTCATGATTGAACACAAACTTTTGTTTGAAAACCCAATGTCCTAATTCCTTCCTCAGTTATACAAGTCAGGGTCTGCAGTGGCTTTTGTATCAAGCTTGCCTTGACCACTTGCATCAATTCTGGATATTGATCAAATTGATAGATAATTTTCCCCCAAGTTAAAGGAAATCCATTGACACTTTCATCATCTGTTGAATTATTATATCTACTCACTTTAAGTCAATTTGATAATTGGATACCATGCGAGTCCATCATAATGTATCATCAAGTGGCTTTTATATTTATCAGTTTATAATGCAGTAGCTATTAGCTAGTAAGGTTACATTGAATAGCTTTTAATTATGGTCTGATGTTCTTTGCCTCACAAGCCAAAGGTATATACCAAAGACTTTTACCAAATCTAATGTAGCACCATTCTTCAAATTTTTAGGCTATATTTCTCATTAAATAAAGCACCTAGAAGGTAAGAGTAGAATTTATATGCTTAGGAGTTTGTGTATACCCTCTAATTTCCTACAACTTTCACTATTGCTTGTAAATTCTGTTGTGATTATAATCATGTTCTCCTTATTTCTGTTGTGGGATATGACCATGCTTAGTTATTCCTTAGGTTGTTTCCTCCGTTGCTATGTAATATATTAGGTTCTCTTTTTATCAAGCCTTTAATATTTCTTTTATTTGTACCTTTCACCTCAGGGGTTGGAGGATATTCATACCTATACGAGCCACTATGGTGGGTGGGCATGATAACAAGTAGGTTATTTATTTCTGTTTGTTTCTAAACATTGTAAATCTAGTGTGAGTAGAGCATACACTATGACCATTTTTAAAAAAAATAATGTTATATCACCTAGCATTATATAAGATGATTTATCCGGGGTCCTTCCCCTTGATACTGTGCGATAAGGTTATTTTCTTTTTTTTCCTTTTTTTTTTTTGTCTAATTTTACTGAAGCTAAAAGATTTATGGGTGCTTACTGTTGATGCAGTGGTTGTCGGAGAAATTGCCAATTTTGCAGCTTATGCATTTGCACCTGCCATTCTGGTCACTCCTCTTGGTGCTCTCAGCATTATTATCAGGTAATGTATCATTTTTGAGACACCTAATTAAATATGATTTTCACTTTTGGCTACTGATCAGTGACCACCATGTATGTCCAGCAGCGCTGTACTTGCTCACATTATTTTACGAGAGAAGCTACACATTTTTGGAATTCTTGGTTGTGCTCTATGTGTTGTGGGTTCCACCACAATTGTTCTACATGCTCCACAGGAGCGCGAGATTGAATCTGTAAAAGAAGTATGGGATCTTGCTACTGAGCCAGGTAAACCTATTTGTACTCCAAACCATTTGTCTTATCGTACTACAGTAGCCTCATAAACCATTTAATTGGTATCATGTTTTGTGGTTTTATTTTTTATAACTATCTGCTCGCCTTAATGACCAAGTATCTCTGCTGCAGCTTTTCTCTTTTATGCAGCTCTGGTGATAGCAGTTGTGTTAGTCCTAATATTTCACTATGTCCCACGATATGGACAGACACATATAATGTTCTACATTGGTGTTTGTTCACTAGTTGGTTCTTTAACGGTAGGTAATGTTATTATTGATAATTTGGTTCCTCGCTCCATGAAAAAAACTATGGTTGTTCTGTATGAATTTAACATTGTGTGGAATGCTCTGGTAGGTCATGAGTGTCAAAGCACTAGGAATTGCATTGAAGGTAACATTATCGGGAATGAACCAGCTGATATATCCCCAGACATGGACCTTTGCCTTGGTTGTCACTGTTTGTGTGCTTACCCAAATGAATTATTTGAACAAGGTGAAGAATGATTTTTTGAGTCATGATTATTTATTTACCCTGCTGATGATTAGTGAAAACTCGCACTTCAATTTTTATTGAGAAGTACAAAATGTGGCCACTACAAAGACAGTTTAAGGCCTTGAGGATCAAAGTGAGGCATAGCTTCAATCTGTTACAGAATAAATTTGTCTCGTTAGATATGGAGAGAATAATCTATACTTCTATTCATTTCATTTTAGACTTGTAGACATGAACATATATTTGGTGCTTCAGCTTTAAATTTTTGGTAGATTATATTTTTTCATAGATCTATATTGCTCTGAATAGTTTTCTTTCGTCCCTGTCTCTATTTTCATGTATCCAGTGAATCTTGAATGCAGGCTCTTGACACATTCAACACTGCTGTTGTTTCACCAATTTACTATGTTATGTTTACATCCTTGACTATATTGGCAAGTGTGATCATGTTCAAGGTATTTTTGCTTCTGATCAGGTGCTTTTGTCTTACTAGTCTTCCATTAGTAAATAATATTCTAGAAAGGATGGAACTCGTTCTCACAAATAGGATTCTTGAATATTTCATCTATGGTAAGAAACCTAGTACCTGAATATCTGTGGAACTTTAAATTTCCTTGATAGTGAGGTAGGCTTCTATATGGCAGAATACCCATTCCTTCTTCTTCCTTTTTTTTTTTTTTTGGGTGGGTGGGATTTAAATACATGACTAGTGGTGCATATCATGACCAATAGTAATGAAGGTCTTGTTTCTTGACACAATTCATTACCCTTGTAGTACATGCTTTTAGTGCGTGTCCCACTATTTAAGTTTATTTGTTTCATGCTCTGATATGATTAGAACTTGATTTGTGGCAAAGCATGGAAGTAACTATCGCTGCTGGAGTATTTTGTTGATTTTTCTTAAAAGATTTCGTTTATCATCCCTCGTTTGAGAATGATCTCAAGTTTGCTTATATGGACAGGACTGGGATAGACAGAATCCTACCCAGATTGTCACCGAAATGTGTGGGTTTGTGACAATCCTTTCTGGAACCTTTCTCCTTCACAAAACGAAAGACATGGCTGATGGTATGCGCTATATTCTTTCTTGTAAGCTTTACAGTGGCTGATACTTCTCACCCCATGCCCAAACAAAAAATAAAAAGAGGAATATTTGTGTGTTTGGTAAAGCTGGCAAGCGTAAGAGCTTGTAGGCTCGGTGCCCTTAAGCTGTTGGAGGGCTTCGTATTGCTTATAAATTCAACAGATGGGCGACTCAAGCGCTTAAGCTCAAAAAGTTGTGCTACCCAGTTTCTAAAATTCTGTTCTATTTATAAGCACTTCTAGTTTGTCTGTTCCATCAGAGCTTACAGCATCAATTGGGCTTATAAGCATTTCACCATTTTTGTTACTCTAAGTAACTATTCTAATGCAGGTTCGGTTGTGCATTTGCGACTTCCCAAGCATGGTGATGAAGAAGATGGTTTTGGTCAAGAAGGTATCCCACTAAAACGGCAGGAATCTTCAAGAGCAACATAACGTACGTATTTCCCCCTCCTGTTTTGGTACGTATTTCCCCCTCTCCTGTTTTGGTCAAGTGAACGGTCCATCAAAACAAGATCTTTGGGCAAGAGAGACCGCCATCTGTAATTGTACTTTATCAAATACTGGATATATACCCATCGACCTTTTTGTATACAGTAGAAAGGAAAGAAAGAGTTTCTTGAATATTTCCAGTCAGCAGTCGGATAAATTTTTTTGATCAGCGTCTCTGTACCAAGGCTCAATAGATAACTTCAAATCAAAATCCAGTTCGATGGTACTTAACTTTCACATTTGTTTTTATATTCTGAAGTCTGGGCTACATGTATTTTGAATTATGAGGTGTCCTTTTATATGCTATTCTTGTTTCATTCAAAAACTGAAAGGAAGATAGCGTATAATTCCGGCTGAAGCCTCTTATATTCGGAAAAAAGAAAACGTAGAGCCATTACGCCCGGTCCCTCCCGACATGATTCGTCTTAGAGAAGGCATAAGAATCAATCTTGTGTTCCACACACTAGAGTGAAGCACTGACATTCAATTCCCTAGTGAAACAAAGAAACATACATTTATTTATTACAAAACTTTGCATAACCTAAAGTGGGAACCCACCAAATAAAAAGAACAAAAAATTGCTATCACCTTCTCTGTGATTTTGTCAAGTGCTCTTACATTTTGGGAGGCTACAAGAAAATGTTAAATCATTCGAGTCCCAGATACTTGCTTAAACCACATCAGCGTTGACATATTTTTTATCCCAAAAATTTGAGAGATGAAAGTTCATGTCTTTGGCCTGAATATGTTCCAAAGGTTTACTTGTTTATTTGCTTTAGAAGGCCAGATACTGATGCACAATGTGTCGACTTATATTCGCATTGCTCGCAGCAAGATTGCAGCATTTGGATGACTCTTACACACCTGTGCTATGCAAACAAGAACGTTAATATATTATCAGCCAGCAATCGGGCCACAGTAAAAAAACAACCTAATTGAAGCCATCATCAGCTAACAAAAAAAACCAGTCAATGTTATCCAGTTTCAAAGATTAAATCAAAATCTGCTCATGATTTCTCTGCGCATTTAACAAAATAATTGTACCGATCTACAGACACCCGAGTAAATAAGAAATAGACAGAATCATGGATCATAAAATGCCTCTCCAGTAAGTAGTAACCCTCGGCACTGAAATAAAACAAACTATGTATCGATAATGCTCTCTAAATGTTTGATTCACATGCTGTTCAACGGAAAAAGCAGCTTAAATGACATAAGAAGAGAAATAAGTGTCTACAAAAGCTTCTGAAGCTACTCTAGTTGTCAGAATGCATGACATTATTTTTGCAATCTGTTGTATACTAATAACTCATTTAAATAATTATGAAAATGAGCAGAAGCTTAATAGAGTCACCATACTATGCAACTCTTCGCTTTCTTAACTATTATCATCTTCTTTTACACTATTCTTTCCAATTTTGCTATTGCTATGAGTCTAATACTTCTTCTAGTTATTAATCTCCAGTAAATTTACAGACATTTAATTTGATATGTGGATTTTGATAACGTTCAGGATTAAACCACATAGCTAACCAAGCAAATTGCCTCTCCTTCCTTGAAGTTCATCTAAAATTAAATTTGTTCAATAGCAGGTACATCTGTGGAGTAGCTCTCCCTTTGTCTCCCAACAGTAGGATGAGAATGATCTAACATACTACTTCGATGCAAGATTGTTGGATTCCATATTTCTTTAGAAAAAAATCTGGAGAAAAAATGAAATTGGAATAGATAAAACATAATGCCTTGAAGATACATTTTCTGCCTTTTTACCTGTCTTCATTGACTCTAACAAAGATTCTTTTGCGATGGCTGACAGCATGAGTGGACTGTATGGGAAGGGCAACTCCTAAGAGCATTAAGGCAATAGTATTCTCAAACATCGTGGTTGTTAGTAAAGTTCACAGTAGGACAAGCGGTAAAGAAGAGTCAGAAAATATGAGCCGATATCCTGGGATTATATGCCATATTACAAGAGGAGATAGTGTTGATATCAAAAAAAATAAGTCTATCCTGAGAACACAACTCCCTATGCCAAGCCTGAAAGCGCGAAGGAAGCTAAGGCTAGCAAAAGAGGGAAGGCAAACCATCCCCTCGATGGTCGGAAAAACCGTTATTTTAATGCATGAGTAAATCTAAAAAGCATGACTTCTAAATCAATCGGGTATAATACGTGAATACATAACAGAATTAGTTATCAACCCACCACTGAACAGTTGCCACATGTCATTTTCTAGAATGACCCAAAGCCCTAAGAAAATCTATAAATACTCTCGCCTAAGAAAAAAAGCATGTAAATTAAAATATCTTCCTCTCAAATAGTCATTTCACCTCTTACTCCTATTTAAGCATCCAAACCAGCGAGCTCAAGAGGAAACAATTATAGCTAGGTTAGAGGAATTTGTTGATCGTAATTCTACCGTTAACAATAAGATTTCACTTTTCCCAAAATAAGAAGGAAGAAACGCGAAGGAAGCTAAAGTTCGCAAAAGAGGGAAGGCGAACCATCCCCTCGATGGTGGGAAAATCGTTATTTTAATACATATGGGTAAATCTAAAAAGCATGACTTCTAAATCAATCGAGTAATACATGAATACATAACAAAATTAGTTATCAACCTACCACTGAACAGTTGCTACTTTCAAATAGTCATTTCACCTCTTGCTCCAATTTAAACATCCAAAACTAGTGAGTTCAAGAAGAGAAAGTTATGGCTAGTTTAGAGAAATTTGTTGATCGTAATTCTACCATCAACAATAAGATTTCACTTTTCCCACAATAAGAAGGAAGAAACGAAGTAAATAAGGTGCATAGTTCAATACCAACTTCTTGGTGGCTAATTGGCTTCATAATTCACAGACAAATGACTCTCAAAGATATTAAGTGTCTAATTCAATACCATCAATAAAGTTTGTCTCATAGTTAAAATCAGAATGTACTGATATTCCAAATAAACTAAGTCCCTTTCAAAAATTACCACAGTATACATTTCAAGAATATAATTAATCATTTCTCAATAGTATCTTGACATAAAAACTACCACAGTACATTTCCAGAATCACAAAAGATTTTAAATTATATTAGCAAGGAAGCACAACAGGAAATCCATATAATTGAACTTCTTCTATTAGGCAAAAGCCAACAAAATGAAATAACAGTACAAACTCTCAATGAACATAAATTTCAAAAACAATTTCATTCCTCCCCAAGCATACAGTTACATTTAAAAAATCAATCAACATTCCATAAAAGCTTATGTATTTAGTGCAAAATACAAAACTTAATTCAGACTAACAATACGAAGCCACCACCTGAACCAAGAAATATAACGATAATAAAACAAGCCAAAAACCTTGATTTCGATTTAATCCCATAAAAAATAATTAGTGGGTTTTATTCTTTTACCGTATTTGAAATTTTGGGGAAAAAAAAAGTAAAAAATAGAAATAAATATACGTACTTTTGAGGGAGAAAATTGTTCTTGGAAAGGCAAGCTTGAATATCACAGGCTTGTTTCTTACACGGCTCTTTGCTAGGTTGCGCCATTTCTCAAACACTCAAATCCTCTGTTCTATTGCTTTCTGAAATTTAGTGGAAGACTGTTGATCAGCAAAAACAAATGGGAAGCCAATCTTGATTCTTCGGAGCTGTTTAGACTGTTTCTCTTCTCCCAACGTAAACAGGCTCTATATATAGGAAATTGGGTGGTTTGGGGAGTCAAATAAACCGACAATAAATAATATTGTTCCATATTTATCTTAGACCTGGTTTGATGCACATTAGTGGGTGAAAAATGCATTTTAAATAGTAATTTGATGAAAAATATGTGTTTAAAAAATAAAGAAAAATTTTGAATTTACGTGTAATATTATTGTATTGAATAATGTGATTGAAAATTAGTTTTGAGAAAATGAATTTTTATAAGAATGTGGATCAAATATGGTGTTAATTTAAATAATATATTCAATTAAATAATATTAAATAAATAAAAAATTTAACTTATCCTTTATTTTATGTCCAATATTGAACCAATATCTAAAAATGACATATTGCGTGACATAAAAAACTAAAAATATTGTTCAACATCTATGACTATAACAAGTATTTACAAATAGGGAAAATAGCACCTTGCAATTTCTTGAAAGATTAGTAAATTAATTAAAATTTAAGAAACCTCGGCGTCCTAGATTTCTTGGGGAAGTATGTCAAGTATGAGGATTTTATTTTTTGACTAATATAGGTAAATTGCAAAATTTGGCAAGTTTGAGACCCAATTGCAATTTCGCATTATACAGGACTAAGTGCAGTTTAGGCAAAATAAAATTTACAACCTAAGAAATAACCCTCTTTTTTTTAACAACAGAAATGATTGACTCGATTTATAAAATTATTAGGTGGAGATTGCATTCACCACCTTCATTTCTTTTGAAATTCGAAACTTAGAGCACGTTTAACAGCCGTTATTGTAATTTAAAAAAAAAGTTTTGAATAGTGATTTTTAAGAAAATATATGACTAAAAAATATGGAAATTTTTTTTTATATACATCTAGAATATTTTATTTGTAATTGTTTGGTTGAAAATGATTATGTAACAAACTATAAAATAAAGTAATGAAGGTCAAATAGTCAGTTACTTCTCATACTTTTTTTATTCTCTAACTTCTTATTCCACATAAACAAACACTCAAAAACATATACACAAATGGATCTAACATACAAAAATATATACAAAATTTGTCTAATTGGTATCAAAATTCAATTTAAATATATCATTAGTCTTAGGTTTGCACCATGGGAAACGCGATAAAAAATCGTGAGGGGTTAAGGGGGCAAGTGTCGTTCGAAAACGGACAGTACGTCTGATATAACAATTTAAACACGAGGTCTGGGATCGTTAGAAAAAAAAAAGTGCATTGAATCCAGATACCAATTGAAAACACAAATACATAGGGATGAACTCCGATCAACCCGATATCCGAGGGCTCCACCCCAAATGGGATGAGGATCACTTACCTAATCAGATAAATAGGGCGAGACGAGGGTCTTTGTCCCGAACCGAATATGAGACGAGTACGAAAAACATGGTTCTCGCCCCATTTAAAGTTAATTTAAAATTTAAATTTTTTATTAAATAAAAAATATTTATCATCATTTTTGTCGAAAACATGAATTTGTTCTTAACAACTTAGAAAAAAAGTAATAATGTTTGTTAACTAAAGATATATATAAAAACAAAAAACAAAATAAATAAAACATGGCAGAGACTCGCCTTTTCCTGCTTTAAATGCGTATGGGGACATGACAAGATAATAAAAATATTCGATGAGACGGGGGATGAGAATGACTAACCCACTCCGTTGTCATCCATGCAAATACATCAATTATGATAGCCCACCACCATGACCATCGCGAACACACGCTTCCATTGTTTAGCCCTATATCATTAACCAGAAACTGGTTGAAGACTTGAACAGAAACTCTTAAGAAAACCACTACTATTGTTGGGACATATGCCCTCTTAAAGTAGTCATATACGATATAACGGGTTAGGCACGACGCCCAAGCCATTACAAAAAAACACACATTGAATCTTAATACCAATTAAAAATAAAAATACATCAATTATGATAACCCAGCACAAGCATATCTAGCATCATCACCACGACCATCAAGAACACACATTTCCATTGTTTAGCCCAATATGATTAACCAAAAACTTGTCGTAGACTTGAACAAAAAACTTTTAAGAAAACCACCACTATTGCCGCATCAAGAACTTGCTACCATTGTTTTATCCCAAAGTCACTACCAAAATATTTGCTCAAGATTAATTTGAACAAAAATTGGAAGAAACCACCACCAATGAAGAACATATTGTCACTATTTATTGATATGTTTAGTATTTATCCGTGTTAAAAACTACTTCAAAATAACTTAGGGGTCTAGATAAATAATATACATGTTAATTAAATATTGGGTAGAGTACTTCATATTCCGAAAAAGACTAGAAACTTTCTAATCACAATCACAATATCTTCTATGCATTAATCGTTCTTTACGCTTCATTACTTCACCCTATAGAACGATCAAAATTGCATTATTTAGGCTTGTGGAGTTTTAACGATTCTTTTTTAAGTATACATTTTGACATTGTTTATGTAGTTCTAAATAATAAAAATTATAGATAAGAAGTAGCATTACCTAACCATTAATGAAAAACTCGTTAGTTTTCATTTGTTCCCCGATATTATACCCTCACGAAACTTGACAACTTGTATATATCTTTTTATTTGTCAGAAGTTCGATTTATTCTTCATATTTTTGAAAGGTGCTGACAAAATATTTCTCTTAAAACTGTGGATCACCTCACTATTGAGTATTAGATAATTAACTTTAGGATTGGAAGCAGTATAAATACCAAATATGTTGATAAACTACTAGAGATTAATGTTTAACAGTTCGTTGGAGTCCATATCTCGTCTCATTTTTGTTGTATCTTCAATAAAATTTTGACAAGTCAAATTGTAGTGAACTGTCAAAATTTTATTTATTGAAGAGAATAACAAAAAAATAAAATTTAAAATTTAAAAATAATACTAATAAATAATCTGAACTCGTTCATTACGGTAAATGTAGTTCTTGAATCGAAAATATAACAAATCTCATTTTCTAATCTCTTTTAATATTTCTTACAAAGTTAGTGTTGGAATATGATGCCATATGTGACATTTATTCTTTACTAATGGGCTATGATGAAAAGGGCTAAGCCCAACTTGCTGGAAATGTTAATATTCAAGCCATTGCCCAAAAACTCACAAATGATCCGAGCCCAAAACCCGAGCCCAAGTGAAACTGGCCCAGTTGCTCTGAGCCGTTGGATGATCTTCAAATCAACGGTGCAACTCACATTTGATCCGAGCCCAAAACCCGAGCCCAAGAGAAACTGGCCCAGCTGCTCTGAACCGTTGGATGATCTTCAAATCAACGGTGCTGGTCCACTTATATATATACCAGCTGAAGCGTTATTCTTCGTGGTTCATTCATTCTGTTTCTGAGTCGAAGCTTCTGGGTCTTCTTTGAAGATCTGACCCGTTCACTTTCTGTGTGATTTTCTCTCTACTT
>CAIGRN010076664.1:0-11278 GCA_903798345.1 Fraxinus anomala
TTTTCGAGATTTTTAGTGCTTTGTTACATATTGGGAGATGTGTGCTGAAAAATCATAAGTACCTGTATGGGATAATTTCGTCTGAAAGAGAAAGAGTCGAACTTGACCAAATTCATTTTTCCGCATTTATTTTTTTTATTTTATTTTTTGTAAATCGTCATTCTGTCCAAATTTTCGGCATGTCAAAAGTTAGTAAAAAAAAAAAAGAATATAATTTGTGTTAATTTATCCAATAATCTTAAGATAATTTTTTTTTTTTTTTTAATATTCTGCATTTATGCATGAGTCAATTTTAAAAATTTGTTTAAAATAAGTTGTTTTTTTATACTCAGGTGTCCCAGCTTTACCAGACTAAATTCTGGACCTTCAAGATCCTTGCCCTTAGAACCTTGAAGGAGGTAAATTGCGGGATATGCCTCAACTGGCTCTCAAGTTCCCCTTACCAACTGTACACTTCTGCGCACAAGAGATCATCCTCCAAAGTGATTGCTCCATACCAAATAAATCTGGCCGCATATTCCCACCAGGATTCGAACCCCCATACTGCCATTGGAAGCGAGTTATGTGCTGATTGTTCCGCCAGTTGAACTGTGCCCCGAGGGGCANCTCCATACCAAATAAATCTGGCCGCATATTCCCACCAGGATTCGAACCCCCATACTGCCATTGGAAGCGAGTTATGTGCTGATTGTTCCGCCAGTTGAACTGTGCCCCGAGGGGCAAAATAAGTTTTTAATTTAACATACAACAGTGCATGCATTCTTAATTTGACTTACACAATACGCATGTTGGAAAATTAGTGCATAAATTATATCTTGTTAACAAAATTACGTATATGCAAATGACAACGATTTACTAAAATGTAGAAAATGCTGAAATTAGAAGAAGATAAAATGAAGAGAGATATGAGATTGCTAATCTCCTTGAGACATAGTTTATTTTTTGTATTGGTGCTAAGATGATGAAACGTATGTGTATCTCCCAAGATACAACACTTCTTCTAAAATTAATATAATATAATATTAATTTTGTCCGACAAGCTAAAATTTGACCGTACTAGATCGGAAGATGTCAAATACTAAAACTTGAGACAACATTTGAAAAAAGAAAGGAATCAGAAATCAGTTTATTTGAATTGGTTTTGGGACATAAAAAATTGAATGGAATAGATTCAATGTGTCTATTTCGATTAGATGTACATTTTGATATAAATTAATTTGAATTATTAAATCACACCGTTTTAGATTCGGATAATATCTTATTATGTAGATCACACACTATACAAATGTTCATGACTATTCATTATACACCTCTTCAATTGATAGTCATACCATATTCGAAAGTTTTACCTCTTCAATATGCACCTGTTGCACTTGCAAAGTCGTGTCTAATCCTTGTATCAAATGAAGACTTTTTCCGTTCATGTCTATTAACATCATTAAATCACACATATTAAAAATATTAAATTTCAACAATCCTCCACATGAATGGAAGAAGTCGATTCAGAGCAAGAAAGACGAAAAGAGCACCATTTGAAAGATAATACATAAGAGAAGGTAGCTTTCACTTTGAACATTCCTTAGTAAAAATTTATTGGACTCACTTGACTAATCACTAAATGTAACATTTTGAAATGCCAGTTGCCATTATAAGTTTAGAAAATAGATCCAACAAAGTATCTCTTATGTTAAATTGTTCTCTACTGTGTTCATGATTCGGCCCTGAACCCTCTTGGGTTTTATAAGTGCGTTATAGAATTCTACTAAGAAAAATTCTCATAGAACTAGTCAGTTAGTACTCACATAGGTGAAGTTCTATAAATAGTAACTTATAATACTCCACTTGTATTGCTTTTTAAATATAATCATCATTAAAAGTATAATTTATCCTCAACAATTTTTTTGGTAATACTTATTTGTATTATAGAAATGAGAAGGAGTTAAAACTTCGATGTACTTTTCATCGAGTTATTCATAATTAGTTTTTCTATTAAACCTTATGGGTACTCCAATCGTGAGTTTAGGTTTTCATTAAGTTGATTCATTAAATTTAGGCTTTAAATCTATTTTCCTTGATATGTAGTCTATTCGCTATCTCGATAACACCTTGGTAAACGAATTCTCTAGGTTTGCTTTCGATTTAAATTACTAGATATTATTCTATTAGAGAGTAACCGTCGAATAGTATAATGTCTACAACGTATATGCCTTGACTTGCCATTATATAAAAAATTCCATATATGTATTAAGAATCCTCCCTAAAATTTTTGATGTCCCATGCTTCTTTCTAGCTTAATCTAAAGCTTTAATTTGATGATCAACTCACAAGTCGTTCGAAGGAATTTTAACGTATAACTGCACTAGTCAATATAAAATATATGCACTAATTAATATTTGCCTGATGATTTAAAAATTGCTATTGCCAATTAGCATACCATTAACATATAAACAACCAATGACATAACCTTTGTTAGAAGAATTTTCGCACGTTCACCACTTTCGTACGATTAATCACTAAATCTAATTGACATCAATATCGTCAAATTTCGCAAGTCAATTTTATTGCTAGTTTCGGTCCATTATGTACCATAATAAAAATGCAATAGTATTATTGCACATCCAATAAAAGTTTTCATTCCCATTTTATCCACTTTTAATTTAGAAACATAATCTTTGTGAATTATCATCATTGTTGTATCGTGGGATTGGAGGTTCGGTTGGAAAAGGGCTTTGAATAAGTCATAAGATGAAATAATATTTTTTGGACAGAAGTCGGGCGTCAAAGCGCCAGGATCAAGGTGCTTAGGCGCAGTTTGAAAGCATTGTAACTAGTTTTGTCTCGAGATGAGGCGCCCCAGCACCATACAATGCTGCATTGTCGTTTGCCTACTGCTAGACTGTTGCTCGAGAGGCAAGACGCCGCTCGCTTACCGCCAGTCTGGGCATTCAAGTGCCGTATTTATTTGGCCTAAGCCCATTTCGCGTTTTACCCATTTTTTGTGTTCCTTATCATCTATAACCTTGTTTCTAGGACTCATACATATCATCCACGACCTATAAACTTATCATAACATTCATGGAGCCTTGAGAGAGCTTTAGATCTTGATTGAGAGTGTAGAGATTGTGTAAACAACATTCATAATTGATTATAGTGAAATACTCATCCTCTACTCGTGTTTTTTTTCACATATTGGGTTTTCACGTAAAATCTTTTTGTTGTTGTGCAATTGATTTATTTATTTCATCTTTGCAATTTCTTACTTTATTCACAACAATCATACTTCTAAAATTGGTACAAGGGTTTCTACCTTTTTCATCTTCTTAGAAAATTTTATTTGAATAACTAAAATCATATCATTCTCGATCGTAACCATTTTGACAGCATTTTATGCATTTCTCGACCTACAAACCCTTCTTGGTGTGTTGCATGCAGAGCCACAATTGGAATTGGATGCATTATATTAGATATTTGATGATATTTGCAGTGGATTAAGAAAATATTGAAATATGTATTGAGTGACATATTTTATTATTTCTATTTCTGTTAGATTGAAAAGATAATTTGTATTGTTAGCTTTTTTTTTTTTTTTTTTAAACTTTCATGAATAGGACATAACCAGAATCGGAATTGGAATATTGATGGTTCGGGTTCATATCTAGTGATTATGTGAACTCGAATGATTCCATTTAAAAAATACTCGAAGTGTAATAAGTAATTTCAAATATTAAAATACTCTGACCGATCCACCGAAACCCATACCTAGTCATGCCTCCATCCACTACAACCTCAACTATAGCCTTATTCAGCCTCTCACATACAATTACACAAAAGAAATTGTCTATTACTTTAAACATTTTACTTTATAAAAACATTATAATTAATTAAAACAAAAAGAAAAGAAATCTTCAAATTCAGTGGGGGCTAGTGCCCTCAATTGCATCCATCTCCCTTCGCCACTGCCTAATGATACAATGTAAAACCTACCTTATTCTACACAATAAAAGCTAAAAAATCTCATTTCATCCATCTTAGCTATACACCTTGTTAAGGATGAAAACGGGACGAAAAGTTCCCGATCCCCTCAAGGACCCGGCCCCCACATGGTGAAAATTCCTTGACTAACCAGGGACTCTGTATGGGGACGATATCTTGCTTGGGTACAATGTGGGGACGAGGAACATGATCCCCAACTTTGTCCTCATCTCTAACAGTTATATATTTAATTATTATATTATATTTATAAAAATATAAAATCAAAAGTTTTGTACTAATGGACTAAAAATTAAATTAAAAACAACAAATCCAATTCATGGCCCATTGTAATGTAAAATTCATTATTTAATGATGATAAGTCATTTTATAGATTAGTCTTTCTATGTATCATATTACATGTACATTATTACTCGCATTAAGTTTGACATCCTAACACATGACATCCATCATAATTATTTACAACACCCTTTCACATCATTGGACAGATTTTGACACGCAAGGGGCAATATTAACAACAATGTACATGTAGCTTAATTGTATTTATATAAAGAAGTTGGAGTCTTTTTTATGCATTTATAGTTTAAGCTTTTAGCTTTAGTAGGGATTTCATTTTGTCTCACATTGAAAAATTATTATTCATATTAGAGAAAGAATTTTTATAAATAATAATATAGTTTTGTTTTATTCTTTTAATGTCTTAATTATTTAAGTCTTTTTTTTTTCAAATTAAATTGAATGATTAAGTTTACATATTTAACATTAATAATAATAAAAAAATAATTTATCATTTAATTTTATTAAAACATGGTTAAACATGACAAGTGATCCCCCACCTTGCTCTACCCCCACATAAGCATTGGCGAGGATGAGACAAGAAAATTTTCGACGGGACGAGGATGGGGCCGAGAAATGCTGTCCCATGCCCAAATCCGCCCCATTGCCATTCATACCCCTTCTTATCATACGTTAAGTGTAGTATGGTTTTGACTTCTAATCACTTTCACTCTCTAGTTGAAGGAGATTTATGCATGTTTGGTAATTTTTTTTTCTTTTTTTTTTTCCAGAATATAAGTACCGAGTCCTACGAAAAGTGTAGGTGTCCCAGTTTGGCTCCCATTATTCGAAATTTTAATGGTTGGAATATTATTTATTTGAAAAATATGTGGTTAAAAAGTAGAAAATGTTTTGGGATTATGCGTAATATTATTTTATTGAAAAATGCGTTGTTGATAAGAAGAGAAAGAAAAATAAATTATAATTTTAACGTGGGCCAAACTAGGCTAAATAAAAACGGTGGATCCTTATAAGCTTGAAAAAACATAACCAAGCATACTTTTCATAAATTTATTATCGTACCACAAGTTTGGGAAGTGCAGTTTCGTCATAATCTCAATAATGTATTCAAAAGCATCCTTGGATGTGTGTGGCCTTAGTTTCCTAGGCTGGTTTGAAGTGTGCATGGATTTACGGTACACCTCAGTTTGGCAACATACATATTTCTACCAGTTACACCCTCTCCACCTCTCTTTCACTTTCAATGTACCTCTTTCTTTCTCTCTACAATTTCATTCTCTCGATCTCTCTCTCTGTACATATAATTTATCAGTCTATGTGGTGGTGGTGGGAGGAGGAGAAATATGGAGGCTCCGGTGCACGTGGCTGCAGGTTCTTGTAAAGACCTCACCCACATCGTCAAGGGTGTACGTACCAAGAGACAGAGGCTTCATTCCCCCATCCCTTCCATCATAAGAGGCGGCAGCGATGCGTATTGGAACAGCATTCACCACCACAATAATCGCGGCTCCGGCTCGTCCACCGTCCTGGAGAGCATAAGCATTTCGTCCGAAGATGAAGAAACTGCCAAATGCTTAGTCCTCTTGGCTCGAGGTCATCGTTTTCCACCGAAAAGCAAGATTGATCACGATCAAGATTATAAGTTCAACAGCAAAAAATATATTGAAACATCATCAACTGGTGGAAACAAGGCAGGGATTTTTGTATATGAATGCAAAACTTGCAGCCGAACCTTTCCGTCTTTTCAAGCACTTGGTGGCCACAGGGCCAGCCATAAGAAACCTAAAAGCATGGCTAAAAGAACATTTTTCCTATCTGATTCTGAAGACGATTTTTCATTCACTATGCATAAAAATGACATCAAAATATCTTCTCCTCCTTCTCTTCAACCTGTTAACAACAAGGAGAATTCGTCTTTTCGTTCTTTTAAGGTTCATGAATGCTCTTATTGTGGGGCTGAGTTCACTTCCGGACAGGCTTTGGGAGGCCACATGCGGCGGCACAGGGGCAGTGGACGCCGCGGCGGCCCTGCAGTTGCTGCAACCAACACAACCTTGTCTTTGAGTACTCCTATGAGCCAAGCTTCATTTGATTATTACAATGAAGAATTTGAGGAATCGAAGAAGACAACAAGAAATTCTCTGTCTTTGGATCTTAATCTTCCGGCCCCAGAAGATGAGCATAAACAGCAGCAACAAAAAGAAGCTGAATTTGGTTTTTCTACCACCCCAGCATTGGTTGACTGTCATTATTGAGAAGTTTCACTTCTTCTTTATACATTGATATACGGATTAAACATAAAATTTTCAGTTTTCTTTTTATATTTTTGTTGATGTGATTCTTTAATTGATTTCTTAAACTTTTTATAATTTGACACTTAAAAAGTAAATTCATTGGTAAATTTTTAGTTGCTTCTTCTTGTTGGTTTATTATAGGAAGGAATAAAAATAAAACTTCTTCTATTCTTTTGAATGTTACACATGCTGATAATTTGTATGTGTTAGGTGGCCATAATATTTTTCACCTACGCAAAATATATTAAATCAATTTAAGGTAAAAAGTAATAGTATAATAAGTTCCATACATCCTAAATCATATTGATTATGTAATTAGTAAAACAATAAATGAACTTATAAAAGTAAGTGTAACTAATACATTTGTTGTTACGACTTTTGTTCAAGAAATTAAACTATAGGGAGTAATTGTTCTTGAAATTATTCTATAGAGAGTGACAAATATCAAAATCACAAAAGTATACCATCAAGAATGACTACACATGCTAAGTAAGGTAAAATGTTAAAAGCTATGTTCTAGCTCACTGGAGAATGAAAATAACAACGAGTTCTAAAATGAAACAAACAATGAAAGTAACTAGAGATTTAGATGACAAAATTGAAAACAAATTTTTAACTTTTCACTTGTGTTATATGCAGGGGTGGAATCACGACTGAATTTTAGACTAGGCTAATTTTTTATAATTGGCCATAGGCTTTTGAGGTGGGCTGATTTATTTATGGGAAAAAAATTATAAGTCAGGCATTAAGTATGCACCAAATCAATTATTAGGCATTAAGGGTGTGTTTGATTTGTGTTTCTATTTTCTGTTTTCAATTTTGAATTCATTTTTTTTTTATTTTATGTTTTGAGGGTTTATTTTAAGATTGCAGAAAACGAGTTTAATTTGTTATTCCGAAAAACTGTTTCTCAAAATAAAAAATTAGAAAACGTGTTTGATTTAAAAATTTTAGAAATAGTTTTATGCCATTTTTTTTTCAATTGATTTGATTATTTAGTAAAACATATCAATTTTATGCTTATATGTGATTATTTAGTTTTATAAGTATTTGCTTGTTTGATTTTATTAATTATTTTAATTTGAGAAATATTTAAGTTCATTTTTCTTAAAATGAGTTTTTTTTGAATATTTTCATTGAAAACACTCAAAACTTCAAAAAGTCATTTTGAATTTTATATTGTAAAATTTTCCTTGTTTTCGAAAACAGCATACCAAATACATTTTGAGTGTTCTAGAAAATTGAAAACTTAAAATGGCCTCAAAACGGCAAACCAAATGTACCCTAAATTTACAAATGCAAAAGTCACATAATTCAATATTTTAATTCGATAAAATTAATGGAAGATAAATTTAAGGTCTCAGTCCGATAATTCAATCAAAAATTGAACCCGATAATCCGTTAACTAAATAAAGCAAATATGAAAATATGTGAATCCAATCTGATTTGTTATAATAATACAATATATTTTATATATTATCGCATAATTTATTACATATAATTTTATTTTATTTTTTCATTTTGAAACTTGTATTATACTTTACACATAATTTTCAAATAATAAATAATATTATATAATAGTATGATATTAATCCAAATATTTGGAGAGTTTTTAGATTTTTATTAATGAAAATAAGATAAAAATAATTAATTTATTTTATAAATTAAACAACCAAATGAGCAAACGGTGGGCAAACAGGTGGAGTTGTTTTCTTTGTTCTCAACTTCACACTTCCCACGTCGGATACTCATTAGAATATTAGAGGACTTACAATTTATAAATAGGTGGGTCAAGAATTAGATAAAAAGCTATCCGAGACTTTTAATTCTAAGGTTTAGAAGTTGACTAATATAATTTTTTATCTTCCTCATTTTTTTAATTTCAGATCGAATATCCGATGCAAATCCGATCAATTTACATCTCTACTTGGTACACAAAAATATGTGTGAGAAAATGGTTCTACCCAAACAATCAACATGTAGATAAAAATGTCATCAATTTGAGTTTCAGTAGGTGCATTTTGGAAGTGTCATTTGGCAGAATAGTGAACATCTAGAAAATACTAGGTGGCATTTGTCGACTGGTGGATTATGTGGCATTTGTTGATTGGTGAGTTGGTTTTGGACAAGGATTGTGCTTCGAGGGGCCTTTGTGACCACTTGATCGATCAAATCAAATCAACTCGCCCAAATTGCCACATCAAAATACTATTATACGTAAATTTAAAATTTTTTCTTACTTTTTAACGACACATCCTTTAAAAATTACTATCCCCCCCCACCCCCACCCCCAAATCTCATTAAAAGGGAGCCCAAACAGGGGTTTAGCGTGCCATTCTCCATACAATTAAGACTTGATTTTTGCCCTAGAAATTGGGGATTTTGTGACATCATTCTAAACCATATCATCCTGTTTCACATCTAGTCTATCTCACCCATTTTTGGGAAGTTCTGATTGGTTTCTGTTGTAATTTGTACAAACCCTCAAAATTTAGTAATATAACGAGCCTCTCAACCAACTCAATGGGTACGTAGGCCTTTTTTAAGGGCGAATCATTTTTTTTCCCATGTTTTGATCTCTAGAAATTTATTAGGATTTTCAACTCAAAACCCAAGAACATGCAAATCATGGATTCCTTATAAATGGATTAAATATATATAGTCGATGGTGTTTTTTGCCCATCCTTAGAGATTGTGTCCTTGGAGTATATCCATAGAGAGTCCAAGTTTGACATATCTACTGCAAAGCAATCGTCAAATGTATACCTTCTATTATACATTCTATCTAAACACAAAGTTGATACAACTTTTGGATATTGAAATATGTATAAATTCTATTACACAAGATTAAATACCCTACAAGATTCAGGTTCTGCTCCCATGTGCATATTTTTTACATAGATACAATGGGGCGGGGGAATCCACATCCCCCATTGGGTTAATCCACGTACATAAAATATGACGTGGCTAGAAAAATATGAATCATGAATATGTCGGAGAATGGATCCTCGGTTTCATGTGTATTTAAATAAAATTCATCGGTTATATATAAGATGAACTAATATTCACAATTTTTTGAAAACTGAATCATGGATATGTTGGCTAGATCTTCTTTTTCTCGATTTTCATGTACTTACTGTAGTAATGGTACATATAAAATTGACTTTGATGTATTATTAGATGAGCTAATTTTACAATTCATCAAAACAAATTTTAATGTCTCAAGATTCTCGGGGTTTAACAAAAACACATTTGGTCCTAGCAGGTATTGTGAAACAACCAGAGGATGAATCATATGTGGATTCCTTGACAATGTCATTAGTCGAGCTCAAATTAATGTCGTCTCATGTCGTGTTCTTTTAATATGACATTCTTGAAAAAGTTGTTAACTTGATTGTGGAATTATCTCTTTTTCTTGTACCTCTTTGACTTCTCTTATTTTAATGTGATTTTTATTAGCTCTATTTCTCTCAAAACATGTTGATTATTGTGCTCCAATCACCACCAAGAATAACGCTCTCAATCTTCTTCAATCGACACCACAAAGAACCAACTGAATCCTCCAAACCCACACCCAAACCGGTTGCTCTCGGTAGCCCACAAAGGGCTCGGTGGATGTTGTAGCCTCTATAATCAGCCACAAAGGCTAGAGAAGAAGAAGAAGGCAAGGCACGATAGAGCACCAAGCAAGAAAGGAAGCACAAAGACAAGAGACGCTACCTCTCACTTTCAAACACACGGCTACACTCCTTTTCACACACTACCACTAACAATAACGGGCAACATATATAAGCCAAAGGGGTGGGTTTTAGGTTAATGTAATAGAGGCCAAAAATGTACAATTAATGGGCTGCCAACCAACAAAGTCATCCAAGGTAATAGGTCGAGTAATGAGCAACTTTAATTAATTAGACTGCTTCCAATGGTCCAAAATAGGTTGTAGGGTCGGTCTAATTAATTGTGGTGTCGATATTTCACTTCATTCATCTGTCGAGACCTATGAAATATAATCAAATAAAATCGATTTAACATCATCGCCCGGATTTATTAGTTATCAATGCCCAATAAATCTCCATCTTGATTCCTAATAAATCTGCAAGCAATCAAAACATACAGTTTATACTTGCACAATCAAGGTAACCAATAAAATTAGTATTACGGACCTTATCTCGTGTTTTCAACCTGAAACACATACCATATCTGCTCCATATACTCACCAGGATGCATAATCAAGGTAACCAACAAAATTGGTATCACAGACCTTACCTTGTGTTTCAGACTCAAAACACATACCATACCTACTCCCTGTACTCACCAGGGCTAAGATCAAGAACACTCAAGTAGAAGTCGATAATCAAAGCAATCAATCAAGAGCAGATAAACATGCGATGGAGATATCATATATAGGATAACACATAGATTTTTTCAAAACATGTTTACACAGAAAAACATATTAACACCAAGTTAATCAACATGCCAACACATGCAATAAATGCATAATGACCCCATGAAAAGATCTCACCCCACTTATTCTATCCGATTACGTGTTGCTCACACCTCAAGAACACATATCTCACCTCATCGCACATCATGCTTACTAGACTAATCACTCAAAAACATGTCTAACTGATAGATCTCTATAGATCCTAAGTTCTCAGGATAATCCTCTATCACACATCACTTCTCCCAACCTAAGT
>CAIGRN010076705.1:0-22284 GCA_903798345.1 Fraxinus anomala
AATTATTTTCAGAGTTGAGTTTCAAGGGAACCGATACCTGCAAAAATTATTTGAGCAATTGATGTGTTGGATTACATCAAGAGAATAAACGGTCGTTTTGCAAATGCTTGGATTGCTTATAGAGTATTATTAACTATTTATGTCACAGTTGCCTCTGCTAAAATAAGTTTTTCAAAGTTGAAGTTGATTAAGTCTTATATTCGATCAACAATGTCACAAGAGCGATTGAATGGATTAGCTATCATTTCCATTTTTTAAAAAAAATATTGGAAAAACTTGATTTTAGTAGTTTGATTATTGATTTTACATCTCAAAATGTGATAAGGTTAAATCGTATGCTAGCCTAATCTCTCGGGTTGTGAGAAATTTTAGTTTGCTACTGCAGCTACTCTATCTTTTGAATTATATAAAATCTTCTTTTTAATATAAAAGTGTTAATTATTTAAATATTTAAATTTTGTTACACTTNAAATCAAAATGTGAGAAGGTTAAATCTTATGATAGCCTAATATCTCAGGTTGTGAGAAAAGTTTTAGTTTGCTACTCTATCTTTTGAATTATATAAAGACTTCTTTTTAATATAAAAGTGTTAATTATTTAAATATTTAAATTTTGTTACACTTGTTAAAAAAAAAGATTATGTTGAAGGGCCTCATAATAATTAGTCGCCTAGGCCTCTAAATTCTCAGGGCCGGCCCTAGCACAATCGATCGTAGATTCCATGCTCCCGCTTATTGACTTGCTTTGTTTGTAATAGTAACATACATCCAATATGTTTCACTAGTATCAATAAAGATAATAGAATATGTTTTCTAAATAAAATCAAAATATAGAGAAATGAAGAAATCTTTGTGTAGATTTTGTTCGAAAGGCCCTTATTCTAACGGCCTCGCCTGGTCAGTACCTATCTGGGCCCATTATCCACTTTTTCACCACTTATTTCTATCTATTTACAAACACTTCCAAAACATACTTTTATTCTGAAACTAACAAGACATGCACAAGATATTGATCCGTTAACCCTCCCTCCCACCACTTTCTTTTTGCATGCATGCAACTAACAATAAAATTAAGAATAATAGTAATAATAACTGGAAAAAAAAGAGGCAAGCTCACATGCAAAGCAAGAGGTAGAATGATACACACCTTAGACGTAAGAGTTGAACCGGTAATGCTGATGAAATTAGCCCCTGCTTCTGTTGCCAGCGCCTTAGCAAGAAGGGTTTTCCCAGTTCCAGGAGGTCCAAAGAGTAATATCCCTTTGCAAGGCTGACAAAAGCCGCAATATTTTTACAAACCGAAAGTGCAACAAAATGGAAAAATTGCATGCAGAATATATTGTAACTTACCCGCAACAGGTTTCCACTGGAGAAGAGCTCGGGTCTCCGCATGGGAAGAATTACAAGTTCATTCAGAGCCTTCTTTACATCTTCAAGAGCACCAACATCATCAAACTTGACACCAATCTCACCTGGAGGAACTACTGCTGAAACAAAGTTGCTTTCGTACTCATCCTTGGCAAGATTCTGAAACAAGTTTTCATTGGTACAAGCATGAGCACGAAAATTGGAGAAACAATGTTTGTATCATGATAAGAAACAAAAAGACCTTCAAATTCTGTGAAGACTTCTTGGATACTGTTTCCCGCTCCTTTAACCTCAAAATTGCGAGTTCAAGGCTACATGTGGTAGAGAGTAGCAATAAACAAAAACAATCAAAAAATTTGATACCCAGAAAATCACAAGCATAAAGATAATTACCTCTCGTAAGGCAAATGCAATCGATCGCCCTTGATAGAAGGAAGAAGGCACGAGGATAGGTAGTGATTTTTAGCCCAACCAATGACCATTTCTGCTTCTGCAACCCAAAAGGTAAAATGAAATAGTTGATATTGATAAGCATGATGATGAAAAGCAGTAACTACGAAATTCGAAAACATAAATTTCCTCCAACATAGTCTTGAACTAAAGCAAAAGATACAGAAGAAATAATATGTAAATATGGCCATATTGAGAGGTCAAATCTATGGAGTTCAATGGCACTTTTTAATAGTAACAATGGTAGCATCTTCAGAATGAAATCTTTCATGAATATTAACCTCTAAGTTGAGATAGTTCCTATATATTTAGTTTTAAGTTTGTATTGTCCCAAGATTTCATCGCAAAATACAAAAAATGTTGCAAAGAAATTACATGCCTTGTCTATTCAAAAATGCAAATATTGTCTAGGACATGTGTCTTACAATTTCCACCTAAATGTCAAGCATCAAGAGTAAATCTAAGCTACTGTTTTCCCTGATAGCTTAATTTTCCTTTTTGATAGAAAGCACTTCGAAAATTGCATTTTCAAATTGGAAGATTTTTCACTAGGGGGCTACTTTATGACCAGTAAGTAGTCAACAATTCTTATGCAAAAGCATATCCTAACGCTGACTACCTCTTTTCACAAGTATCACAAATGAATTAGCATAGTAAGCATATTGTACCCCATATTGTTGTCAATTTTTCCTTTTCTTCAATGCGGCAAAAATTTTCATGCAGAATGTTTCTATAATTTGTTCCTATTCTAACCTTTGCCGCCATAAAAGTTCAAAAATTAGAAAGAGATGATCCTATATGAGGGTACCAAATTGTTTGATATGTCTTTCTTTCAAGTGAAAGTCAGGTGGGAGAGCAGGAGTAAGATCTCATATCAATCATTATGATCCAGCAACTCCAAGTAGAATATTTCCATCTTGCCCAACATGAGGCCAAAGAAGCTTAAAATAAGTTCCTTCAAAAAGTGAACTTTGACCTCACTGCCAATGAAGTTCCTTGAACATCTAGCCACTTGGAAAACACATTTGAATGCAAATGAAGATGGCCTTGTGGTAAAATAATGGCATATATTGCAATATGTCATGCTTATATACATACAAAAACATGCGGTTGTGCAAGGCGTAGAAATCTTACTCCGTTTTGTCAGTATCACATCATCAGTATTCACATTTAACAGGTCCGTGCATGATAGTTCATGCTCCTCGAGGACCTGAAATGAATATTTATCATTGAAACTATCTTACAAATTTACACACCATTGACTAACTTTTAAGCTTAGCCTAACATACATGATAACTGATTTGCCTACAAATATTTCAGAACAAAACTAAAATACATGAAATAATCAAGAAGACACCCACAACCAAAATCCTGTAGTTGTACCTTGTGCAATTCATTTAAGTTGCTTCGAGCTATCACAATTCTCCGGTCTTCTTCAATCTGTTTACTGAATGCCCTCAGAAGATCTTCTTCCTGCCAACATCAAGTATCACTGGCAGATCACATAATTCTATCATTTGATACTATGTGCTCATACTAAATAACATTTTAATTAGAAGACCACCTCATCGAAAACATTAAGTCGTTGGACAAGAAACGACTTTATTTATTTAAATTTATATCTTCAACAGTTTGAAATTGCAGTTATGTGTCCAGTGCCTCTGTGTGTGCAATTGATTAATATTGCTCTAATAGAGAAGGGTTCCAGCTTTCCCCATGCAATAAGTTCCTGAATTCCTTAGATAATGAATGTGACATACATAACAAGAAAAGAATACCTCTAGCAGATAAGAGAACATGAAATGATAATCACATCGAGTACTAAATAACAGCAAAGTGTACCATGAAATCCTTTAATTACTTATATGTGGTCTTGATTAAGAAAAATTACCTTTGGGGGGTATATATTCATGACATTACTGAATAGCTTATATATATCATCATCTTCAGATCGCTTGGTGGTTTTTAATCCCTCTGTAAGTCGCTTTAAGGGAAGAGGCTGTAAAGTAAGAAGCATCCGAATATTATATCATGTACCAACCAGTTTTGTAACAAAGCAAGACATATTTAAAGCAAAAAAAATTTATCAACATCACATGTTTTCAGAATGCAGAAAGTATATTTCAACCGCACAGTTCAAGTAACTCGACCTGGGATATCCAGAGTTAAAAAGGAAATTTTCAGCGAAATCAGAAGGTCGTGATAAAGAAAGACCACTAGATCAGAAGACTTTTTCTATCCCTATATGCAAGACATCGTTCAACTCAGGAAATAATCATTCAGACCTGCATCAGAGGTCAACTTAGACAAGTTATCAGTTATTGGGTCAATGGCTTAACCAGTAGATCACTGACTTAAATAGTGGGTCAATGTTGGATCATGAATTTGATTATTTATATAAATATATATAAATTATGTTATTGTGGTCCCAAATTAAATGTATATTGCATAGGTAAAATACAAATTGAAAAATAAAAAATATTTAAATACATTTCTTTTTCTGCACAAATCAAATAAAGGTATACTATTAATTTATTACATCTTGCTCTTCCTTAATATTTACATTAGTCATAATTTTGTAATGGAGCCTATGATATATATATTTACTCGCTATTCAAATTGGTTTGCTAACGGGCAGGTTGGCACTAAGAACTGTTCCAGTTTTGATTCATAACCACCCGGTTCTGGCACGTATTGACCCGTTCCTTGGCTAGACGGTCAGATAAAGCAACCCCAACCAGTTTGCCAATTCCGGGCCAAACCTGCCAGTCCAGTCCAGTCCAGTTTTAATAACTATGGAAATATTTCATTTAACCAAATATTGGAAGTACTACAAGTTGGGATGAAATGAGTTGGAGAAAATTCACAGCTAAAGAAGAGGTTTATGGTGAAGAAACACGGCATTTTTTTACAGCTAGCAGTTACTTCTCCTGTATGAAGGTTATCTCCAAGCATATCTCAAATAAACTGTCAGCCCTTCAAGAATTTATCTAATATAAACGGATTACCATATTGAAAACAAACAACTCTCCGCATTTTAAGAAATAACAAAAAATTCAATAGCCTTGAGTTCAAAATATTTTTTTTAATGAATTTCGAAGGATGTGATATATTTGACATACTTCAACCCCTAAGCACGGAAATTCGACACAAATTTCCTGCCATATTTCACATGGTTAATCTTCCAGATAATTTGTCTTATAGTCTTAGATTTGATAAGTCACACACTAAAATTGCTTGAATCTGTGATTTGCATGGAGATACATTTTTAGACGCTCACTGCAAATCCTAAAAATATGGACAGAAGGATACTATCATCTCTTACCAGTTACCACCTGTTTAAAATAATTAGAATGTATGCAACTTCAGTTACAGTAGCATCACCACAAAACAATATTTCTATTCACACAGAGTTATCAAAGAGAGATGTGGTGGAGCAATTAAAGCAAATAATATATCTCAGTAAGTCTAAAACTGATAGTCCAAGAAGTATCAATAAGCATATAACAGCTACAAAGATTATAAAAATTACCAATTTGGCAAGACGGCCCAAATTTGGAAGTATCATTGTCTGTTGGCAACAGAAGGAAAAAATGTTATCCGCAAATACTGAAGCATCATCCATGGCTGAAGGAAGAGCAGACCCGTAAAAAAATTATCCATATCTTAAGACTTACAAATTTCTCCTTTTCTTTGGAACCGGTTTCTGCTTTGTTTTGACCACATATCAAAACTACAGGTCCAGATAATTGGTCAAACATCTCTTTGACCTTAGTGATAAACTCTTTACGATCCGATTTTGAGATAGCCCTTGAAATCCATAAAGAAAAATCTGGAAAGTATACAATGAGCGGTTGTCGAGACTGCAAGACCTGCAGTCATTATGACAAAAATGGTAAGAAGGAAATAAAAGTCAATATAAAGAGTTGCAAAAACTAGTTTTGTTATTATCCATTAAAGATGGGTACCTCACAGAGTGCTTCCATAGCAACATAGCAGTCATGACTTTGAGCATCAACGTCATGCTCGATGTCCTTAACTGCATATAGAAGTACTAGTCAGCTTTGATAACATTTAAGAGAGCATTGAAAATGTAAACGTAACATAAAAGTTCGGGCAAATAACAATCAAACGGCAGTGCAGAATTGATAAACTTGATTATGAAAAATAAGACGCATAATCTCTGCCTAGGATCCAAACTAGGCACCAAAAGAGCACAACCCTTGAACAAGATCTGTAAAACGAGATTCCATAAAAAGCTGCAATTTAGGCAGTTCGGCCCACACTAAGGGTGTGTTTGAGCCACATTATTTTGAAAGAATGTATTTTAGAATAGTAGATTGATGGAACATGTGTGATTGAAAAAGAAGGAAAAGTTATTGATGTGATGGAAAATATTATTTTATTGAAGAATGTGTAGTTGAAAATGAGTAGAAGAATGAGAATGAAAAAAAAATGTGGCTCAAACAGGGTTTAAGACAACAAAAATGTAAATGTGCAAACGTGACTTCAAAGTTAAATTAAAAGGACATCAAATTAATCTCAAGACCAAATATTGCCAAAGTCAGATCCAGAATAAACTAATTTTGTCCTGCAACTCTAAACCAGAGATTCTATTTGTTCTTGAGAACACCAAGGCCAAACCAAAAACTGCAAGGATCAACACCACAAGTATCACAATAAAACAAATTTTATTTGTTCCTCATTCTACACTGCAACACCTATTTAGTTTTGAGCAATTAAAATAATTTTTTTCTCCCCATTCCACAGCATGACATTATCAAATAAATGTTTTTTATTCCTATGAATTTCATCCAAGATCACAATCACTCAGTGTAGTGGCCATCCCACCTTAAAAGATGACCGTATTGTATGGCTATGGGGCATGCAAGAACACTAAAACCGTAACATTTAAGCAAAAAACTATGAATGAACTCAATTCATATTCAACCATATACTCAAATCCTTCTAGTGATGAATATGTACCGCTAATCCAGTAAATTGATGGTCTGAGAGCAGGGTCTAGGATTCTATCTTCCTTTTGTGCCTTTCCAGTGATATCAAAAATTACAGCTACTTGGTCACCATTCACTTCATATACCTCCCCTCGTTGACCACTGGGCAAAGTCCTACAAAGATAGTAGTAGTAATAGAGATTAATGGTTCATAATCTAAATGAAATGACCGCTATGTGGAAAGCCCTGAAAATACAGGGGAATATAGAGAATTAAAAGTATAAGAAAAGTAACATTCACGTTACCTAACTAATATAAATCTAACACGTTAAAGAGTGCATAGTGTAAATTTACAACATGTACAAACATACAAATGTAAATTAGTCTACCTGTACACACACAGCAAATATGCTTGCACTTTCATGCACAAACAATTCACGACATACGTTATTTAAGTAGGACTACAGTTTCACCTACATGGATGATCATCAAATGCAACAAAGATCTAAATTAATGGAAAACAACTCCATGAACCAAATAACGAATTCCAGGTAATTGAAACATATTTTGATAGCAATTACAGCTTAAAAAATTGAACTTACACCAAAATTGATATTAAAAAAAATAATCAGGTCCAGTTTGGCAAAAGAGTCTTTAAGGTGGAATTCCTGTGCATCCATGTTCCCTTTCGGGCAGAGCAAGTTTTGTTGGTGAATAGAGCTAGAAGTTGGGGGTAGTTAATGGTGAACCACTAGGTCAATGCAGAGAGAGGATATGCAAAACACATGCATGAATAAGAGGAGAAGAGGTCTTTTCATACATCCAGAGAATGGGAATTTCCTTTACATAGCGTGATCACACAGTAATTGAGGCAAATGTCAAGAGGTGGATGTATCAACCTAGACAATATTGTAGTGGTTCACACCAAAGTATGTGTAAAGAAAGAAGTGAAGACTAAGAAATGACAAAAAATCGAAATTGCAACTATAATCATTTTAAAATTGTAAGGGGAAGCTAATGTAGTTAATATGAAAGGTTTATGAGTAGAATTGACGGGAATCCTAGAAGATATATCACCTGGAAGACTTTCCATGTCGGAGACATAATTAGGGTTTTAGATTCTATACTATGTTCCTTACCTAAATTTGATAGAATATTTTGTTAGATGTCTCTTACCCAAGTTAGACTAGTCTTAAACCCTTTATAAAGGGGCTTATGCTTTGTAATAAGATACAATTTTGATATGAAATAAGCCTGATAGTCTCTCCCTCTTCTTCTTTTCCCCCTATTCTCTCTCTCTCTCTCTCTCTCATTCTCATTCTTTGTTCAATATTTTTCCACGTCAAGAACATATATAATGATGTAAGCACGCCCACAAACCTAAATCTCCAGATTTGAAATGTTAGGGCCCATTTGGCATAGATTTTGAAAAGCTAAAAGGAACTTTTGAGAACCAAAAGCTCTTCTACATGAAGCAAAATCAAAAGACAAGCCAAGCAGGCCTTAAGCCTAATCTCAAATTGATGTTGGACTATTTTGCCAACACTCTAATGTTGAAAGCAATTTGTGCAGGATTCATTTTCAAAATCCTAAAGAATGAAATGTTAGTCTTTCAGGCCGTAGGATTATCATAGTCACAGGAGGCACGTGCACTAGTTAGAACTTCGTTTCACTTACCTGAGCCTTAATTATGCTCCTAGAACACAAAAAATGAAAACAAATTACAGCACAAGAAAAGAAGAGTTCGAAGATCTTTTACATTCCAATGGAGCTTTCATGATCACATGTTTTTGGTTCGCCATATTAAATATCTAAATTATCAAAGGGGAAGGCAGATTAATGATTATTTAGCACATTCTTAAAAGAAAACCATGAATCTGGTAGTGTTCCTAAAGCAAAGATGAGGGGAGATGAGAAAAGGTTGGTAAAATAGTCCCATTGCCATAATCCAGTTACATGAGCAAGAAATAAGAAGGATAGAAGGTGAACATGCAGAATATAAATTCAAAACAAGATAAGCACTGTGATGGAGAGACTGCATTGGAGACTTGCCAAAAATATGCACCTATTGTGTACTAAAGTATAGAAGTGTAGATTTAAAACATTTTTCTCGCAATAGTTAGTTCTAAGGTAAGAAACTTTCCATTTTTTAAAGAAATTTAAAGTATTAAACAAAAGCCTCTCCCTCTCTCTCCCTCCCTCTTCCCCTCCCATTCTACATCACATTGGTTGCTTAAAGAAGCCTATGTAATAAGGAAATCCATATTTATAATCAAGATACTGGGCAGTCAATAATTTCTTATTAGAAGTATCATTTTGGAGAACCTAAAACCCTTTGGAGGACAAATAAGCATACTGTGACTAACATTCCGAATACTTAATAAGGCGCAATAGTTTTTCTACATACATCTAGATAACTTACCAACCCACCTGCCACGGATAACAGTATAAGCATTTGTTGGACCGTCAGGTGTTGGTATCTTCCCCAATACAATCCTGTGATGAATCGGATATGTCAATTATCAGGTGCACACAAATCAAAGTTCACGATGGATGTTTTTATTCCGAATGTCTTTCAGCAAATACGAGGATGCCCCAACCCAAGGGCAGATCTAGGATCGGACCAAAAAAAATTTAAGTTGGGCTAATATATATTAAAAAAGAAAATTACACAAAAAAAAAAAATTTACTAATAATAAAAAAAAAATTACCCATTAACAATGAAAATGGGCTTGGAGGGGACTGGGCTAAAGCCCACCACTAACCCCCTAAATCCGCCACTGCCCCAGCCCAATTTAAGGGCAATAACAATGAGGGAGAGAATCAAGATTGGTTGTTATTAAATTTTCCACATTAAGGAGTTCAGAATCTACGCACAGCCTTATTTGAAAAGAAAGAAACAAGAAAAGGAGTGATACCTAAAGCATACACCATCTACCAGATCCTCAGTATGACTAAAAAGAAGTAAAAAGAAAATGGACAAGACATTCTAATGCCGGAAAATACATACAAGGGAATTAGAAGTAGAAGTATTTAAAGAGAAACTACATTCTTACACTATAATAAGTACCTGCAAGTCTTTTTTCATTCTGGTTGTGCATAAATAGCACATCGGCATGGAAAACATATCATTCAACAGGATTTAATTGTAGAGCTAATGAAACAATTTAGAATGACTTCCTTAAAAAGGAAACAAGGAAAAGTTTTCTGTTGTGTACATTATGTACAGCCTCTCATCTTAACGAAAATAACTGCTCTACAGGAAATGCAGTTTTCCAAAAAGCTTTGGCAGAAACAAGTCTGCAATTTCAGTCAGGTAACTTTCTAATAGATTGAAAGTTCGAACTCATTGCTCCATTCAAAAAGAGGACTGACAGGATCAATTTGAATATTCCTCAAGAAAAGTGGATTATACACTGGAGAACAAGTATGCAGAAGCATTCCCATTCCAATAGTCTTCCCAGAGCCAGATCTTAATATCCCATTTTGTGCACCAGATAAATAATGGATGTCCCTGAGATATAAACTTCTTGGGGGTTTTAAACGAGCTTCTCATGTTCTTTTCAGAATCTCGTCGATTTGGGCCCCAGGCCATATTTGTTCCTGACAACCCTTCCAAGCAAAGAAGTTTGTTTCAAGGAAACAAAGCACTTCCTATCAGAATAAAATTTGACATTTTAAGATTACCCACTCCCCAATCAACTTTACAACTAAAAACCATGTCCTAGCAACCAAGTGTTTACTGATGCTAGACATCTACTATTACACAAAAATCTCTAGTTATTTTGAATGATGCTACTAGCTCGGCCATCCTACTTTCAATACTTCTTTGTAAGATTGTAAGCAAGCATCTTCATCTTGGCCCCTTAGGATTTCTCCTCAAACCAGCAATAAAATACATTTATCAGATAGTTTTGGGTGCTGGTTGACATGTTAATGCTTATTGGTTTCTCAAAGAAATGGCTACACCAAACACTGCTACAGGAGCTCACATTTTCCTCCCTGATTATGTGGGTTGTGTGAAAAATGTACTAATGTATCACACAAAATTAACTGCTTCTGAACAACACATATTAAGCGTCAATTCTTACGAAAAGAACCAATGATTCAGCAACATGAAAATGACAAACAAAGGCAACGCTTCAGCGGCCATAAAAGAAACATTTGCATTGAGTACAACTTCTTTGATGTGTAATTTACACCATGTAACACAAATTTAAGTCAAATGGTTATAAGTTGCCTAGAGTATTGTGCATAAAGCAAAAATGCAATCAGTCAATAAGTACAGTTACAAAGATAATAACCTTTTGTCAGCTTCAACGAGAACAGAAGGTCCAGTGTATTTCACTCGATCCCCTGGCAATAGATATAGTTAAGTATAAAATTAAGAAGAAAATAATGGAAAAATTAGAGATAGTACCCATTCAAAAGGAGAGCAAAAAAACCTATTGATCAAAATGACATTTTAATAATCATCTGCCATAGGAACGTAAAAATTTGACAATGAACAATTGAAGAAAAAAGGAACAAGAATGAAAGCGGGGTTTCATGAAGTAGAAGAATTTAGGGCAAGAGAAAATTAATTTATTTCATATATTCAAGGGTACCGATTACAATGAATAAGCAAATAAGCTAAAATCAAATAATATCTAATACACTAGAATTTTATCGAATTATTAAAATTAATCTAATCTAATCTAAATAAACATAATTGAATTGAACTCTATTTTAAAATCCTATTTAAGTTACGTCTCTATCTCCATCCCATCAGTTTGCATGAAGTTCATGTTTTGTTCTTGGAAATATGAATTTTTGTTTTTTAAAACATGATTGAGATGGTGGGACAATGGGATTAATATAACCTGATGGACAAGCAATAGATGGAGAAAGCATTCTAGTTTGAGAGAGAGAGAGAGAGAGAGAGAGAGAGAGAGAGAGAGTAAGTTTATCTCCCAGGGAGAATTAAAATTAATATATTCAGATCATGTGTGAAATTTTTTACTTCGTAAGAAAAATGAGTGCAGGAAAAATGCAAGCACCTTTTCTCTCATTTCAAATTTAAGAAAATTAGAAGGAAAATAACCAAATATGTTTCCAGATTTTTTTACTTCGTAAGAAAAATGAGGGCAGAAAAAATGCAAGCACCTTTTCTCTCATCACAAATTTAAGTAAATGAGAAGGAAAATAATAGCCTGCCAGATATGTTTCCATTTATTTGCAGAGTTTCAGAAAGCCAAAATGTGAATGCAAGATTACATTCAAGAACAGTACATGAAATGTATACCAATCTTTAGTGGTCTGTTAGCTTTATCAGAAGGCTCCACAGACTTTGAAGATTCCGATGAACTATCAGATTCTCCTGAGACTATCTGTCATAAGGAAGAAAAGATATTTAATATAATTAGTCATGATACGGGTCAATTCCATCTTATTATAGAACTTTCCACGCCATGCAAAAGGATTCATTGGAGAAAACTCAATCACATATAGTATCTACAGCTGCAACTACCAGTAGAGGATAAATGAATTCTATTCCATGCCTTATTTAGAGTCAACGGAGATGGCATATTGTGCTTATTAAAAATGAATGCATGATTGAAGGGTTGCAGTCTAGCTGAAGCATGGATAATGTTTTGCAATCCTTGTTTGGCTCTTCCATTCTCCTAGCATACTAGGATCGTCATTCTAAATTATGCCTATGGTTGGCCCTCATTTTCTCTCAAACTCATTTTTTTAAAACTTATTTTCAACCATACATTCTCCTATAAAATAATTTTAAACTCAAACCCAAAGTTTTTCCTTATTTTTTAACCACACATTCTCCAACAAAATAATATTCCAAAATGCATTTTGACTGGCTCAAACAGGCACTATGTATCTTGAAAATGATAGAAATTCACAACAATCTTACCTTCTCAAAGTCTTCAAGGTTGTATGGACCTAGCTTTTTCAAGGCTTCTGCTGAAGCCTGGATGTCAATTTCATCATCGCTGGCATCTTCCTCATTACTCTCATCATTTTCATCCTCGACCTCAGATTCTGATGTACATTCTTCATCAGATTCCGCATTATCCTCATCTGATTCACTTTCAGATGAATAATCTTCACTTAAGGCCTGAAAAATCATCCACAAATGCAAATAATTAGAATTTTGACAAATATTTACAGAAGAAAAATCATTTTTTCTATATTTATTCATGTTTGAATAAAACTGATGGATCATAAAACAGTGGCATACTAAGAAATTGGACTTGAGGGGGCAGGGTATATGCGGAATTGGGATGCTTGCCTATTACCCTATTACAGATTTTAGACCAAAACTATCTGGAAGCAGTTTTAATGTTTTTAAGAAGACAAGAGTTTTTAATATCTCGTTTTTTGGGGTGTTAGGCAGAGGTTGTTACTTTCAACTACTGAGCCATAGAGGAAAACAAGAGTCAAAGATTACATATGGAGCTAGTACACTGCTATCAAGCATCAATAATGGAACTTGCAATTCCCGGGCGAGTGCTCTGACCAATCTCTCTCGATAAAGCTCGGTACCTATAAACCAAAAATGCCTTCATAATCAGCAGAATCAAATGAAAACTGATATGGAAACAGAATATTCGGATATATGGTAACAGGAAAATTTGGAAAGGGTAGTCAAAAGTTGACCCGGAATGCTCTGGAGCAGAATCCTCCCGCTCGAAGAAGTCAAGCGGCCACCGTAAGCTGCAGTAAATTTCTTGTGTTTCAAATGGGAGGCAGCACATTCCACCAGAAGGTTTTTTGCATGTTCGCTGTGAGATTAATGTCTTTGAGTCCCAACAAGTAACTAAATCGCGTAAAAAATATGAAAACAAATCAGCAATAGCACTTACTTAATATGATAAGGAAATGTAGACCATGAGACCGTTAATTTCTCCCATGGGACAACCCTACGCAGAAACTCTTTTTTAAACCTTTCTCTTCTAGTTAGAAAAGGGGATTCCTTCTTTTTATTCTCTATGGCATGCTTTTCATTTTTCAGCCACTCCTTTTGATCTTGCTCCCCTAGTCGAGTAAGTGCATCATAATGCCTAATACTCTCTGTAATATTTTCCTTAGGAATCTTTCCCTTATCACAATCTGTCAGATCTTTGGCAGGTGTGTTTTTATCCTCACTCGCATTCCTTCCATCACCTTCAGAACTAAAAAGCCTTGGTTGACAACTACTCCAACTAATATCCGGCCTTCCGTGCAATCTTGTGAAGTACCTCGCACGTGACGATGAGAAAGAATTTGAAAAATATCTTCCTATCAAACTACCTTGAGAACTATAATTCCGGGCTATTGGTGCATGGGTAGAACATAGTGCAGCACAGTTATCTCGACAGTAAGAACTAATCAAAACTTTGCCATGCTGAACCACATTGCCCCACCTCTGATCTTTACACTTTATTCTCCTAGCATACATTGGACTGGCTACCTAAAAGATAGACACCTGTAGTGAGAGCAAAGTTAACTCAACTAGCATATTGAACATTTCCTTGACTTTGAATGTAGAATTCCAAGTGCTTCTTTCTTTTCTCTCTGATAATCAAATCTGCAGCTCAATTCATTTATTTCATCCAATTTCCTAGTGTATGAAACAATATTTCACGCCAATTTTTTCCGATCAAAAAGTTCATATTACTAGTAAATCAATTACTAATCAAAGAAGGTTCAAAACCAGGTATAAAACAAAATGCAGTGCATGACTCGATAACTTGAGAAAGAACAGACAAAACTGTCATTCATAACATTGCAATCAGTTTAAGCCCTTATAGCTAGCCAATATCAATCCTGATCACCATGAAAAAATTATGTCCACTGAAAATCAATGGACAAAAAAATAAATTAATCTCTTTGATTAAATTTGCAAATATACTTTCATTAACTAACTAATAAAAGAAGAAGAAACAGCATTCAGAAACACAAACATAAAACCCCCCATATATCCCAAAATGAAACAGAATCCAATTTCCATTACAAATGTATTAATTCTTCAAAGAGAAAAACAACCAGCTAATTTTTCTTAGCCCCTGTTTGTCTCCCATTATTACTCATTCTCAACCAGACATAGTCCTAAAATTTTTCCCTACTTTATAATCACATATTATCCAACAATTCACAGTTCAAAACAAAGTTTTTCCAAAAAAAAAAAAAAAGGCCACAAAACAGGGGCATAAATAATTAGCACATATTTAAGTCAAAATGAGAATTGAACTAAATATGGAGCTATTAATCTAATACACTCAGATAAAGATAACTTCTTAACAACAAAAAATTCCAGAAATCGCAGACCTTTTTCTTCTTAATTTTCTTGTTCTTTTGGGTTCAAACTGAGAAGTCTGATTGTTTTACACGCATATGAGGCGCGAGAGAAGGTGCGTGCGTGCGAGCTTGCGTGCGTGCGTTTCTTTCTCCTTTTTGGAGAGAAGAAGGGAAACTAGAGAGAGATTGATAAGATCTGTTTAGGTTCATCAGTTTGGTGTACTTAGGATTTTGACTTAGGCTGTCTGGTTAGGTTGTCTAGGCCCAGCGTCAAAGCCCATGAAGCCATATACCTCATTTTCTTCAGAAAAAATAAAAAAAATAATGAGTCGAGGTCCTGTTTGATTTAGTTAAAATTTTGATAAAATTTTAATTCAAAATAAAAAATTAATTTTAATTATATATTTTATGATATTCGCAATTTTTATTTATTTTTTAACCACATTTCATCAATTTTTATTAAAATTTAATTAAATTTTGATTTTTGGCAAAAGTAAACAATATAGTTTCTTATTTTCGTTTTTAACATCATAACTAGTTTTCTAAATGTGTTTTACAGTTTGAATATTGTGTGAAAAAAATAAAGGAAATCACACGTTTCATTAATTTTTATATTAATATTTGAGCTCAATTATTTAAAACTCATTTTTCTTTAAATTCGTTTTCAATTACACATTTTTTCGATAATAGAATTTTACATGTAAATACAAAAAAAAATTATACTTTTTAATTATACATTATCCATAAAAATTCTTTTTTTCCAAATATATTCTCAAAAAAAGGGTTCAAATGGGGGCTTAGGAATGTTTATGCATTATAAAGTTTTACTCGGTGTCACTCGTAACATTTAGGCTCCGTTTAATAGCCATTTTCAAAAACAAAAAAGAGCTTTTGAATACTTTTTTTTTTTGTGAATATGTGTGTTAAAAGTAGAAAAAAAGTTTTGTACTTGCATAAAAATCTTTTAATGTGAGAATGCGTGATTGAGCCCCTGTTTGGTGGCCTTTATAAAAATTATGTTTTGAATAATATTTTTTAAAGTGCGTATGATTAAAAAATATGAAACATTTTTAGATTTACAAGTAAAATGTTTTATTATGTGAATGTATGATTAAAAATGATAATAGAAATAAATTAAGTTGAAGTAGAGGGAATCGAACAAGGGTTGAAAATGATTATGAGAAAATAAACGTTTTGAAAAGAATGATTACTAAACAAGGGCTTATATAACATCATTTAAACTCAACGACATTAAAATAAATTATAAAGTTACATTATAACTATAGTATAAGAAACATACGGATTCTGTAAAATTCATTTTTCTTCAAAATTATTTTTAAACGATTATTCTTTTAATAAAATAATTTTACATACAGACCTATAATTTTTTCTTACTTTTTAACTTCACACACTCCAAAAAGTCATGTTTAACAAAATATATTTTCAAAAAATCTACACCAAACAAACCCATAGTTAATGAACCCGGACCGATTGATTTGTCCTCGGGAACCGACGATCAATTGTGTTCCGGTCCAAGTACATTAATGGTTCAAACCAGAAAGGTATCAATCAAGAATTGATTGGACCACTCAATAAGCGTTTGGTTCAAATCGATCGAAATCGGTTCAATCAGAAACGGTTGTTATCATGGTGCAATGTCAAATTTTATCCTCAATTTACAAAGGTAGAGATTGGAACCTTGACCTCCCACCAAGTAATATTACTTCCTTGACCATTATAACACATGCATTTAAATTTTGCAAAATGGTTTGTCATTTTGTTTAAAAATATATATTAAATTTATAGGCTAGCACTATTCCTTTGGTCGACTACTGATCCACTGATTGAACCATTAACTCAATAGTCCAATGGTTTTGTCGGGTCAACAACCAAACCAAGTCCGATAACTATAAATGGACTTAAAATATTCTATACAAAAAATTCTAAAGCCTACAACATTTTGATTTGAATTGCAAAAAATATATGGTTAAAAAATTGTAAGTTTTATAAATGTAAATATATAATTAAAATTAATTATTGACTTTGATTTAAAAATTTTATCAACTTTTAATCTACACCAAAGACTTGGTCTTTGCTTGAAATTCCTTGAAGGAAAAGATTAGTGCGTGCAAATCTTATAATTGCTTATAAATTGATCAAGCTTCACTTTTATCCGTACATTCGTAGGATCCACAATTCTTACCTAATTATTGTCCACACATTTCGTGAACTCACATCTTATAATCAATAAAATCTTTGGTTTATCAATAAACCGGGTTCAAAATTGTGCATGATCTTACTAGAGATTCAACAAATATCTGAAATATTAGCCTTAATGTGAACAATTAGGGGTATAATTCAAGACCTTGTTGAACATAGCCCTGAAGAAAAGCAAAATATAGTAATTGAATGCTCAAATTTTCCGGAAGAAGTAAATCGAATGGCAACAGAATTGAATTAATTCAAACAATGTACATTTTCTAATTGATACTCTCTTGTAAGTATTGAGAAACACTGCTTATGATTTTCATAGCCGGTCCAAAAATTTGGGAAAATTGAACTTTGCAGTATTTTCATAGCATGCATAAAACTTTGTCGAATCTTATGGCATAAATTCTACTGGAAAATGTTGCATAATGTTGAGGTGTTATAACAATTATGATAAAAGGTTTATCAGACAGGCTTTCTCAGTCATGCACAAAAATGAAACTTCAACATCATATGTATCCCCATTATAAATCCAACCTATACAATCAGGACTCTATATACAGTCTAATTAAAGGTTTTGGTGAAAGTTCTTGCTAGATGGATGGTTTTAATCGTTTACTAATGATACAACAGACAGTTATTGTACAAGAAAATTACTTTCAGCATATGACAACTGGATACTGAACCATTATTGCGACGTAATATCCTGAAGACGTCAATGGAAGATCTTAGAATCTAAAATAATTATGACAAATCGCAACTAATTTCGATGCTGAAAAAGAAAATGGCACGATTAGAACCCCATTGCTGATAAGGTAAGGTTGCAGTTGATGACATGCAGGACTATATCCTGCAGATAAATTAGAAAGATCAAAAACTCAGTTTTGTAATGCTAAAACTAATTTAGTAAAAACCCATGTACACAATTACCTGACAGTAGGAAAAATCCTTCGCTGTTTAATATTTTATTGAACGATATAAAGCTCTTGTCTAGTTATGAAGTAGCGGCCAATTATGTTCCCAGGTTCTACAAGGAACTGCTCTTGAAACGTCCCTACTCGCTTGCTAGGTATATCAATTGAAAGGTCTCTAAAATTTGGCAAGCCCTCCACTTGTACACCATCTCCACATATCAGGAACTGATTTCCAACAATAAATGACCCTGAGACCCGAATTGCAACTCTATTTTCACCCTGAGCACGGCATTGAAGCTTCTCCACAACATGCACAAGTTTTTCCGGAGGCCATTCGCCAGCCAATGTTTGACGAATATTTGACAGTGCCGTAAAAATATCATCTGGGCCAAGAGATTCTTTCCCACCAAAACTAGAAATCATGATGGCTTGTATCAGAAAATAGGAAACTCGTACAAAATCACATTTAAAAGTTTCAATTCTTCAATTTGCTGTTTGCACAAGTATTATTTGGATGTGCATATGCAGTAAATATTTTAGACACTTCTCTTCAGACCTAGTATAACGACTCAACATCTGTGCACAAGACGTTAATTGATTACGTATTGTCCAATTTGTAAGGACTTCTACGCTCTTACCCCTTATGGCTTTTCTCATGCCACCCAGAATTCAAATCCAAAATGTTTGTCTTATGAGAGAATTAAGTTAAATTCTAGTGCCAATTGAGCAACTTCAGCACAGATGCAGTGTCATTACACGAAGGCAATTGGTTCCCAAAATGAATATTACACCCAACAGCTCTTCACTTTCCATCAATAACCAGATCAAAACTGTATAGAAAATAATGGAAAAGGTAATTGATATGATCATTACCTGAAAACTGCATGTTCTACATATAACGTCTTCATATGATGCCAAAGATCATCTGACCCATCAAAAAGTAAGTAATAGTGTATTGTCAGCATCTGTTCAAGTCAAACACAGCATAAAGTGAGCACCAAATGACATTCATACGTTACACCTGTAGAATAATAAAAATAAATTCATTGTCGACCTATTCAAAATTTAGATAGCATTAGGTATGCATAAAATATTATTTTTCCCTTCATGAATATAACATGTTAGGACAATGCCTATCAAAATTGGATGGATTATCCAAAAACGCATGTATTAACTCACATCTGCCAGATCCTTCATCCTTTGTGTAGGATCAAATATGCTTCGCACAAACGTGCCCAAGTCGACCCCGGCATCCTCATACTTAGTAATAAAGGGGTGTGAAAGAAGCTGCAGCATATGCACAAAGATAAATAAAAATACTGGATCAAATGACTTCAAGTGAAAACTCCTACGGTTCATCATTTCCTTCGAATAAATTACATAATACATGTACGTTAAATAAACTTTCCACTACTATGTTCCAACCATTAAGTTTTAAAAGGGGGGAGGAAATCATAAGAAGGTCTATCTTATCCTCTATGTTCTGCTCCAATGGCCTACTTAACAAATAAATAGTGTTCGGCCTTCTACATAGAAAACCAATATAATTCTGTAAAACCTTCATTTTAAGCCTAAATTATTTCTCGATTACTCTGACAACATATATAAAAAGTTTCAGTGGGTTAATGAACTTAATACCACTATAGTTTGCATATTGCTAAAGATCTGGCTTATTTTTATAAATGAAAACACAAAGAGAAGATAAGAACCTACTACGATAACTTACTTTTTATTATAACTTATCACAACTAAATGCACCAAAGTTATAATCAACCATCATTATAAAGGAAGTTACTTCAACAAAAAATGAAAAGGGAGAATAAGAACCTAGATTGCCCAATATAATTAAACTAGTGCTCTCCTATGCACGCCATGTTACTCGACTCTTCTCAGTGCACAAAATATCTGTATTGGACACTTAACCTTGGACAAGGGACCTGACATTGTCCACTATCTTGTATCAATCGTAATTAGCACTTTATAGATGTTTTTGTTCTCTAACCATTTAATAAATTTGAATGGGCATTCATAATGTCTCATATGATATACTTTGATGTTGAGATTGTAATATTATATCAATTTATACTTCAAGAAAGCAACATCGGACCAGATACCAGTACTTGAGTGACTGAATACAATAAACAAGTTCTTTGCCAAAGACTTCAACTACTTAGACATGTCGTCACGTAGAAAAAGAATATAACTAAAACTCATACTGGGTCCTCACAAACCTTTGTGTTTGTCTCAATGGAAGCAATATAATGGTTATTCACATGCCAATGTCCAATTTTTAATACCCATAGTGCAAATCTAACTCACAGGGATGTTCTAGCACCTCATTATGTTTTCACTTCTCACATTAAGCAGAACACGAATCCAGAATCTACCTGTTGCTCACCTGCTGGGCTGTTGGCCTTGAATCTGGATCTTTCTGGAGGCAAGCTTCAACAAATAAACAGAACTCGGGAGAAAAATTTTGTTTTGACAGGGATGGAGATGGATCATCAAGGATCTGTTGTTACAGAATAATAATGCCACGTCATAAGGTTAATATTCAAATTGTATGCCTCAAGGAGAAAAACAACTTTCCTACTGTCTATCAAACTTTAAAATAACTTTCTTAGTACTTATCAGGAACATGAATGTATCAAGAGGTCAAAGCATGATGTATATTTTTCGATAAGTACCTCATATGCATTCGAATCATCTTTAGAATCATTTGATAAAAGAAAAGGAATAACTATATATATGAAACATTTGCACTATGAAGAATAAATACATCCAACCTTGATTCGAAGTAGAACTTGTATTCTAGCAAGCATTACATGATAATTCCTTTACGGAAATTAAGAATAACTGAAAGACAGGAATATATGTTATCCAGGTGGAAATCATAGAATTTTTACCTGCAGCATAAGATTGACAGGCCCATAATTAGCAGTGTACGGAAATTCACCCGTAGCACACTCAAAAAGCGCAAGTCCAAGGCTCCAAATATCAGCAGCATAAGAGTAACTTTCATTTCGGATTCTCTCAGGTGACATGTACGTAACGGTTCCAACAAAAGTTGCACACTGATAGCAAACCAAACAATAAGTCAGAAGAATTCATCACACAGCATAGCCATAGGAGACCTAATACATACCATAGCCATAGAATTCTCTAAGCCAGCACTTATACCGAAATCTGTAATCTTTGACTCCCCTTTGAGATTTACAAGCAAATTTGCAGGTTTTATATCCCTGTGTACTAAATGTCTAACTCCGTGCAAATAACTCAGTCCCTTAGCAAAAAATCAATGACAATCAAAATACAAAGAGCTGAAAATTTTTATTTTTTCGATAGAATACAAAACTGAAACTAAATAAAGCATCTTACATGCAAGAGCTTCTGCACCATAGCAGAAAGAACTGGCTCCGGTATACACTTTCTTACACGAATGACATCTGCTAGAGATCCACCATCCATGTACTCTAGAGCAATGCTTATCTGCCCAGATTCCGGAGTATAAAAAGCTCCATAAAATTCTACAAGACCTTCATAACAGGGTGCCTCACACAACGTCCGTATTTCAGTAAGAAGTTGTTGCCTCTTCTCCTGATATGAACACGAAAATAGTGTGAACTGGAAATCAACCCAATCTTTTCCCTGCTACTCTCTCTAAAATATTTTAAACTTCCTCACACGCTCCAGTCACCCCTTCTCTCTCTGATGCTACAAAAGTACTTGCTTCAAATTCATAACTAAATTTCATCTAAGAGTATCCTTCAAACTAGTTGTTCGAATCATTATTCGAAAATGCTAAGATAGAGAAGAATATCTGTATCAGAGAAACATCTTCACCAGTCCACGACAATTTTTTAACAAGTATTTTTTAAAATTTCAATACCAAAACCCGAAAATGCTTGAATAATTAAGGTCAGTCATCTCCGTTAAACAATCCAAAGAAATAAAGAAAAAGAAGAGGAAGCTAGGGTTTTATTGATACTGCATAATGAAAAATTGAATGCAAAAACCTAAATACAAAGAGACTATAATAAAGGAAACTAAAAATATTATTCTACCCTTAGTAAATAATAAAACAAAAGAACTTTATATTTCTTAACATCTCCC